>OZ026845.1:1646832-1942562 GCA_964023205.1 Lutraria lutraria
ATAGGTTCCGATTCTCGTTAGACAGTGTGCCGCAATGGCGCAGTCGGTAACGCGTCGGACATTGAAAGCTTTCGAGACAGACAGACTTTTTGTGGCGGGTTCGAGGCCGGCCACGGATCTTTTTTTTTATTTTTATTTTTCGTTCGTTAGCGTTATGCAGGCTTCAAAACGTTCCGCAAACGCTTGGTGTTTGTTTCTTGCAATTAAAATTAAATAGAAACAGCGTATTTTGTACGTTTTGCATTAATTAATATTCATTTCTGCAATAATAGCGATTGTTAATCGCATTTCACGTGGGATTACTGTAACGAAACCAGCCGTATGACTTTAGTTTGATATGTTGCGCTAGGTGCCAATCAAGGCTGCTGTATTGTGTTATCATTGCGTGTTGGGTTATTGTCGTTGGCGTCAAAATGCATATGGTACGTACGTATGTTACTGTGAATTTCATAAGCAGCACGTGTGTTAAAGTAACAATTTGTTTTAATATCAATTATATAGAGACTGAACATGTACGGTTACGTATGTATGTAAGTCGGTGCGTGTGTTAAAGTAACAATTTGTTTTAACATCAATTATATAGAGACTGAACATGTACGGTTACGTATGTATGTAAGTCGGTCACATGGTGAATCAGTACACATATAATTAGTTGAGTAAGTATAATAGTATGTTAGTGCATGTACATTGATGTGCTTGCATTACCGAATTGCATTTATTTAAAAAATATCAGTCTGAGAATAGTGGAACCGACTAATCGCAGTACAATTCCAAATTGAATGAGGGAGACCAGGCACCGCATTGAAATTGCGTTTCATATATTTGCGAACTTAACACATTAAGAATGTAAGTAAGCATGTGCGGAGAGAACTGTCCCACTGATTTAGGGGGCGTCTTGTGTCAAACACCCCCTACGCCCCATGCTAGGTAGGAACTATATAAGCGTGGGTGTGTGAAAGAAGACGACTTCATTGAAATGTCATTCCTTCATTTCACATTCTCAGATTGCATTCAGTCGAGTAGATTTAAACTTGGTAATATGCGATAAATTTTTATCACACCCTGAAGGTAACGAACACGCATAAACGTGCATCATCGACAAAGGGAAGTAACCCACTTACGTATAGGAAACGCACCCATCGAGCATATAGGACACCAAGGGAAATGGATGTTTTGATCATATATCTATGTTTGTTTCTTACAGTAATTTCTGATATCGTAAAACTTGTCAAGTTTACAGTAATATGAAACAACTCAAGCGAACACGTGCACAAACACCTTGATATATAGGTTCCGATTCTCGTTAGACAGTGTGCCGCAATGGCGCAGTCGGTAACGCGTCGGACATTGAAAGCTTTCGAGACAGACAGACTTTTTGTGGCGGGTTCGAGGCCGGCCACGGATCTTTTTTTTTATTTTTATTTTTCGTTCGTTAGCGTTATGCAGGCTTCAAAACGTTCCGCAAACGCTTGGTGTTTGTTTCTTGCAATTAAAATTAAATAGAAACAGCGTATTTTGTACGTTTTGCATTAATTAATATTCATTTCTGCAATAATAGCGATTGTTAATCGCATTTCACGTGGGATTACTGTAACGAAACCAGCCGTATGACTTTAGTTTGATATGTTGCGCTAGGTGCCAATCAAGGCTGCTGTATTGTGTTATCATTGCGTGTTGGGTTATTGTCGTTGGCGTCAAAATGCATATGGTACGTACGTATGTTACTGTGAATTTCATAAGCAGCACGTGTGTTAAAGTAACAATTTGTTTTAATATCAATTATATAGAGACTGAACATGTACGGTTACGTATGTATGTAAGTCGGTGCGTGTGTTAAAGTAACAATTTGTTTTAACATCAATTATATAGAGACTGAACATGTACGGTTACGTATGTATGTAAGTCGGTCACATGGTGAATCAGTACACATATAATTAGTTGAGTAAGTATAATAGTATGTTAGTGCATGTACATTGATGTGCTTGCATTACCGAATTGCATTTATTTAAAAAATATCAGTCTGAGAATAGTGGAACCGACTAATCGCAGTACAATTCCAAATTGAATGAGGGAGACCAGGCACCGCATTGAAATTGTGTTTCATATATTTGCGAACTTAACACATTAAGAATGTAAGTAAGCATGTGCGGAGAGAACTGTCCCACTGATTTAGGGGGCGTCTTGTGTCAAACACCCCCTACGCCCCATGCTAGGTAGGAACTATATAAGCGTGGGTGTGTGAAAGAAGACGACTTCATTGAAATGTCATTCCTTCATTTCACATTCTCAGATTGCATTCAGTCGAGTAGATTTAAACTTGGTAATATGCGATAAATTTTTATCACACCCTGAAGGTAACGAACACGCATAAACGTGCATCATCGACAAAGGGAAGTAACCCACTTACGTATAGGAAACGCACCCATCGAGCATATAGGACACCAAGGGAAATGGATGTTTTGATCATATATCTATGTTTGTTTCTTACAGTAATTTCTGATATCGTAAATCTTGTCAAGTTTACAGTAATATGAAACAACTCAAGCGAACACGTGCACAAACACCTTGATATATAGGTTCCGATTCTCGTTAGACAGTGTGCCGCAATGGCGCAGTCGGTAACGCGTCGGACATTGAAAGCTTTCGAGACAGACAGACTTTTTGTGGCGGGTTCGAGGCCGGCCACGGATCTTTTTTTTTATTTTTATTTTTCGTTCGTTAGCGTTATGCAGGCTTCAAAACGTTCCGCAAACGCTTGGTGTTTGTTTCTTGCAATTAAAATTAAATAGAAACAGCGTATTTTGTACGTTTTGCATTAATTAATATTCATTTCTGCAATAATAGCGATTGTTAATCGCATTTCACGTGGGATTACTGTAACGAAACCAGCCGTATGACTTTAGTTTGATATGTTGCGCTAGGTGCCAATCAAGGCTGCTGTATTGTGTTATCATTGCGTGTTGGGTTATTGTCGTTGGCGTCAAAATGCATATGGTACGTACGTATGTTACTGTGAATTTCATAAGCAGCACGTGTGTTAAAGTAACAATTTGTTTTAATATCAATTATATAGAGACTGAACATGTACGGTTACGTATGTATGTAAGTCGGTGCGTGTGTTAAAGTAACAATTTGTTTTAACATCAATTATATAGAGACTGAACATGTACGGTTACGTATGTATGTAAGTCGGTCACATGGTGAATCAGTACACATATAATTAGTTGAGTAAGTATAATAGTATGTTAGTGCATGTACATTGATGTGCTTGCATTACCGAATTGCATTTATTTAAAAAATATCAGTCTGAGAATAGTGGAACCGACTAATCGCAGTACAATTCCAAATTGAATGAGGGAGACCAGGCACCGCATTGAAATTGTGTTTCATATATTTGCGAACTTAACACATTAAGAATGTAAGTAAGCATGTGCGGAGAGAACTGTCCCACTGATTTAGGGGGCGTCTTGTGTCAAACACCCCCTACGCCCCATGCTAGGTAGGAACTATATAAGCGTGGGTGTGTGAAAGAAGACGACTTCATTGAAATGTCATTCCTTCATTTCACATTCTCAGATTGCATTCAGTCGAGTAGATTTAAACTTGGTAATATGCGATAAATTTTTATCACACCCTGAAGGTAACGAACACGCATAAACGTGCATCATCGACAAAGGGAAGTAACCCACTTACGTATAGGAAACGCACCCATCGAGCATATAGGACACCAAGGGAAATGGATGTTTTGATCATATATCTATGTTTGTTTCTTACAGTAATTTCTGATATCGTAAATCTTGTCAAGTTTACAGTAATATGAAACAACTCAAGCGAACACGTGCACAAACACCTTGATATATAGGTTCCGATTCTCGTTAGACAGTGTGCCGCAATGGCGCAGTCGGTAACGCGTCGGACATTGAAAGCTTTCGAGACAGACAGACTTTTTGTGGCGGGTTCGAGGCCGGCCACGGATCTTTTTTTTTATTTTTATTTTTCGTTCGTTAGCGTTATGCAGGCTTCAAAACGTTCCGCAAACGCTTGGTGTTTGTTTCTTGCAATTAAAATTAAATAGAAACAGCGTATTTTGTACGTTTTGCATTAATTAATATTCATTTCTGCAATAATAGCGATTGTTAATCGCATTTCACGTGGGATTACTGTAACGAAACCAGCCGTATGACTTTAGTTTGATATGTTGCGCTAGGTGCCAATCAAGGCTGCTGTATTGTGTTATCATTGCGTGTTGGGTTATTGTCGTTGGCGTCAAAATGCATATGGTACGTACGTATGTTACTGTGAATTTCATAAGCAGCACGTGTGTTAAAGTAACAATTTGTTTTAATATCAATTATATAGAGACTGAACATGTACGGTTACGTATGTATGTAAGTCGGTGCGTGTGTTAAAGTAACAATTTGTTTTAACATCAATTATATAGAGACTGAACATGTACGGTTACGTATGTATGTAAGTCGGTCACATGGTGAATCAGTACACATATAATTAGTTGAGTAAGTATAATAGTATGTTAGTGCATGTACATTGATGTGCTTGCATTACCGAATTGCATTTATTTAAAAAATATCAGTCTGAGAATAGTGGAACCGACTAATCGCAGTACAATTCCAAATTGAATGAGGGAGACCAGGCACCGCATTGAAATTGTGTTTCATATATTTGCGAACTTAACACATTAAGAATGTAAGTAAGCATGTGCGGAGAGAACTGTCCCACTGATTTAGGGGGCGTCTTGTGTCAAACACCCCCTACGCCCCATGCTAGGTAGGAACTATATAAGCGTGGGTGTGTGAAAGAAGACGACTTCATTGAAATGTCATTCCTTCATTTCACATTCTCAGATTGCATTCAGTCGAGTAGATTTAAACTTGGTAATATGCGATAAATTTTTATCACACCCTGAAGGTAACGAACACGCATAAACGTGCATCATCGACAAAGGGAAGTAACCCACTTACGTATAGGAAACGCACCCATCGAGCATATAGGACACCAAGGGAAATGGATGTTTTGATCATATATCTATGTTTGTTTCTTACAGTAATTTCTGATATCGTAAAACTTGTCAAGTTTACAGTAATATGAAACAACTCAAGCGAACACGTGCACAAACACCTTGATATATAGGTTCCGATTCTCGTTAGACAGTGTGCCGCAATGGCGCAGTCGGTAACGCGTCGGACATTGAAAGCTTTCGAGACAGACAGACTTTTTGTGGCGGGTTCGAGGCCGGCCACGGATCTTTTTTTTTTAATTTTTCGTTCGTTAGCGTTATGCAGGCTTCAAAACGTTCCGCAAACGCTTGGTGTTTGTTTCTTGCAATTAAAATTAAATAGAAACAGCGTATTTTGTACGTTTTGCATTAATTAATATTCATTTCTGCAATAATAGCGATTGTTAATCGCATTTCACGTGGGATTACTGTAACGAAACCAGCCGTATGACTTTAGTTTGATATGTTGCGCTAGGTGCCAATCAAGGCTGCTGTATTGTGTTATCATTGCGTGTTGGGTTATTGTCGTTGGCGTCAAAATGCATATGGTACGTACGTATGTTACTGTGAATTTCATAAGCAGCACGTGTGTTAAAGTAACAATTTGTTTTAATATCAATTATATAGAGACTGAACATGTACGGTTACGTATGTATGTAAGTCGGTGCGTGTGTTAAAGTAACAATTTGTTTTAACATCAATTATATAGAGACTGAACATGAACGGTTACGTATGTATGTAAGTCGGTCACATGGTGAATCAGTACACATATAATTAGTTGAGTAAGTATAATAGTATGTTAGTGCATGTACATTGATGTGCTTGCATTACCGAATTGCATTTATTTAAAAAATATCAGTCTGAGAATAGTGGAACCGACTAATCGCAGTACAATTCCAAATTGAATGAGGGAGACCAGGCACCGCATTGAAATTGTGTTTCATATATTTGCGAACTTAACACATTAAGAATGTAAGTAAGCATGTGCGGAGAGAACTGTCCCACTGATTTAGGGGGCGTCTTGTGTCAAACACCCCCTACGCCCCATGCTAGGTAGGAACTATATAAGCGTGGGTGTGTGAAAGAAGACGACTTCATTGAAATGTCATTCCTTCATTTCACATTCTCAGATTGCATTCAGTCGAGTAGATTTAAACTTGGTAATATGCGATAAATTTTTATCACACCCTGAAGGTAACGAACACGCATAAACGTGCATCATCGACAAAGGGAAGTAACCCACTTACGTATAGGAAACGCACCCATCGAGCATATAGGACACCAAGGGAAATGGATGTTTTGATCATATATCTATGTTTGTTTCTTACAGTAATTTCTGATATCGTAAAACTTGTCAAGTTTACAGTAATATGAAACAACTCAAGCGAACACGTGCACAAACACCTTGATATATAGGTTCCGATTCTCGTTAGACAGTGTGCCGCAATGGCGCAGTCGGTAACGCGTCGGACATTGAAAGCTTTCGAGACAGACAGACTTTTTGTGGCGGGTTCGAGGCCGGCCACGGATCTTTTTTTTAATTTTAATTTTTCGTTCGTTAGCGTTATGCAGGCTTCAAAACGTTCCGCAAACGCTTGGTGTTTGTTTCTTGCAATTAAAATTAAATAGAAACAGCGTATTTTGTACGTTTTGCATTAATTAATATTCATTTCTGCAATAATAGCGATTGTTAATCGCATTTCACGTGGGATTACTGTAACGAAACCAGCCGTATGACTTTAGTTTGATATGTTGCGCTAGGTGCCAATCAAGGCTGCTGTATTGTGTTATCATTGCGTGTTGGGTTATTGTCGTTGGCGTCAAAATGCATATGGTACGTACGTATGTTACTGTGAATTTCATAAGCAGCACGTGTGTTAAAGTAACTATTTGTTTTAATATCAATTATATAGAGACTGAACATGTACGGTTACGTATGTATGTAAGTCGGTCACATGGTGAATCAGTACACATATAATTAGTTGAGTAAGTATAATAGTATGTTAGTGCATGTACATTGATGTGCTTGCATTACCGAATTGCATTTATTTAAAAAATATCAGTCTGAGAATAGTGGAACCGACTAATCGCAGTACAATTCCAAATTGAATGAGGGAGACCAGGCACCGCATTGAAATTGTGTTTCATATATTTGCGAACTTAACACATTAAGAATGTAAGTAAGCATGTGCGGAGAGAACTGTCCCACTGATTTAGGGGGCGTCTTGTGTCAAACACCCCCTACGCCCCATGCTAGGTAGGAACTATATAAGCGTGGGTGTGTGAAAGAAGACGACTTCATTGAAATGTCATTCCTTCATTTCACATTCTCAGATTGCATTCAGTCGAGTAGATTTAAACTTGGTAATATGCGATAAATTTTTATCACACCCTGAAGGTAACGAACACGCATAAACGTGCATCATCGACAAAGGGAAGTAACCCACTTACGTATAGGAAACGCACCCATCGAGCATATAGGACACCAAGGGAAATGGATGTTTTGATCATATATCTATGTTTGTTTCTTACAGTAATTTCTGATATCGTAAAACTTGTCAAGTTTACAGTAATATGAAACAACTCAAGCGAACACGTGCACAAACACCTTGATATATAGGTTCCGATTCTCGTTAGACAGTGTGCCGCAATGGCGCAGTCGGTAACGCGTCGGACATTGAAAGCTTTCGAGACAGACAGACTTTTTGTGGCGGGTTCGAGGCCGGCCACGGATCTTTTTTTTTATTTTTATTTTTCGTTCGTTAGCGTTATGCAGGCTTCAAAACGTTCCGCAAACGCTTGGTGTTTGTTTCTTGCAATTAAAATTAAATAGAAACAGCGTATTTTGTACGTTTTGCATTAATTAATATTCATTTCTGCAATAATAGCGATTGTTAATCGCATTTCACGTGGGATTACTGTAACGAAACCAGCCGTATGACTTTAGTTTGATATGTTGCGCTAGGTGCCAATCAAGGCTGCTGTCTTGTGTTATCATTGCGTGTTGGGTTATTGTCGTTGGCGTCAAAATGCATATGGTACGTACGTCTGTTACTGTGAATTTCATAAGCAGCACGTGTGTTAAAGTAACAATTTGTTTTAATATCAATTATATAGAGACTGAACATGTACGGTTACGTATGTATGTAAGTCGGTGCGTGTGTTAAAGTAACAATTTGTTTTAACATCAATTATATAGAGACTGAACATGTACGGTTACGTATGTATGTAAGTCGGTCACATGGTGAATCAGTACACATATAATTAGTTGAGTAAGTATAATAGTATGTTAGTGCATGTACATTGATGTGCTTGCATTACCGAATTGCATTTATTTAAAAAATATCAGTCTGAGAATAGTGGAACCGACTAATCGCAGTACAATTCCAAATTGAATGAGGGAGACCAGGCACCGCATTGAAATTGCGTTTCATATATTTGCGAACTTAACACATTAAGAATGTAAGTAAGCATGTGCGGAGAGAACTGTCCCACTGATTTAGGGGGCGTCTTGTGTCAAACACCCCCTACGCCCCATGCTAGGTAGGAACTATATAAGCGTGGGTGTGTGAAAGAAGACGACTTCATTGAAATGTCATTCCTTCATTTCACATTCTCAGATTGCATTCAGTCGAGTAGATTTAAACTTGGTAATATGCGATAAATTTTTATCACACCCTGAAGGTAACGAACACGCATAAACGTGCATCATCGACAAAGGGAAGTAACCCACTTACGTATAGGAAACGCACCCATCGAGCATATAGGACACCAAGGGAAATGGATGTTTTGATCATATATCTATGTTTGTTTCTTACAGTAATTTCTGATATCGTAAAACTTGTCAAGTTTACAGTAATATGAAACAACTCAAGCGAACACGTGCACAAACACCTTGATATATAGGTTCCGATTCTCGTTAGACAGTGTGCCGCAATGGCGCAGTCGGTAACGCGTCGGACATTGAAAGCTTTCGAGACAGACAGACTTTTTGTGGCGGGTTCGAGGCCGGCCACGGATCTTTTTTTTTATTTTTATTTTTCGTTCGTTAGCGTTATGCAGGCTTCAAAACGTTCCGCAAACGCTTGGTGTTTGTTTCTTGCAATTAAAATTAAATAGAAACAGCGTATTTTGTACGTTTTGCATTAATTAATATTCATTTCTGCAATAATAGCGATTGTTAATCGCATTTCACGTGGGATTACTGTAACGAAACCAGCCGTATGACTTTAGTTTGATATGTTGCGCTAGGTGCCAATCAAGGCTGCTGTATTGTGTTATCATTGCGTGTTGGGTTATTGTCGTTGGCGTCAAAATGCATATGGTACGTACGTATGTTACTGTGAATTTCATAAGCAGCACGTGTGTTAAAGTAACAATTTGTTTTAATATCAATTATATAGAGACTGAACATGTACGGTTACGTATGTATGTAAGTCGGTGCGTGTGTTAAAGTAACAATTTGTTTTAACATCAATTATATAGAGACTGAACATGTACGGTTACGTATGTATGTAAGTCGGTCACATGGTGAATCAGTACACATATAATTAGTTGAGTAAGTATAATAGTATGTTAGTGCATGTACATTGATGTGCTTGCATTACCGAATTGCATTTATTTAAAAAATATCAGTCTGAGAATAGTGGAACCGACTAATCGCAGTACAATTCCAAATTGAATGAGGGAGACCAGGCACCGCATTGAAATTGTGTTTCATATATTTGCGAACTTAACACATTAAGAATGTAAGTAAGCATGTGCGGAGAGAACTGTCCCACTGATTTAGGGGGCGTCTTGTGTCAAACACCCCCTACGCCCCATGCTAGGTAGGAACTATATAAGCGTGGGTGTGTGAAAGAAGACGACTTCATTGAAATGTCATTCCTTCATTTCACATTCTCAGATTGCATTCAGTCGAGTAGATTTAAACTTGGTAATATGCGATAAATTTTTATCACACCCTGAAGGTAACGAACACGCATAAACGTGCATCATCGACAAAGGGAAGTAACCCACTTACGTATAGGAAACGCACCCATCGAGCATATAGGACACCAAGGGAAATGGATGTTTTGATCATATATCTATGTTTGTTTCTTACAGTAATTTCTGATATCGTAAAACTTGTCAAGTTTACAGTAATATGAAACAACTCAAGCGAACACGTGCACAAACACCTTGATATATAGGTTCCGATTCTCGTTAGACAGTGTGCCGCAATGGCGCAGTCGGTAACGCGTCGGACATTGAAAGCTTTCGAGACAGACAGACTTTTTGTGGCGGGTTCGAGGCCGGCCACGGATCTTTTTTTTAATTTTAATTTTTCGTTCGTTAGCGTTATGCAGGCTTCAAAACGTTCCGCAAACGCTTGGTGTTTGTTTCTTGCAATTAAAATTAAATAGAAACAGCGTATTTTGTACGTTTTGCATTAATTAATATTCATTTCTGCAATAATAGCGATTGTTAATCGCATTTCACGTGGGATTACTGTAACGAAACCAGCCGTATGACTTTAGTTTGATATGTTGCGCTAGGTGCCAATCAAGGCTGCTGTATTGTGTTATCATTGCGTGTTGGGTTATTGTCGTTGGCGTCAAAATGCATATGGTACGTACGTATGTTACTGTGAATTTCATAAGCAGCACGTGTGTTAAAGTAACTATTTGTTTTAATATCAATTATATAGAGACTGAACATGTACGGTTACGTATGTATGTAAGTCGGTCACATGGTGAATCAGTACACATATAATTAGTTGAGTAAGTATAATAGTATGTTAGTGCATGTACATTGATGTGCTTGCATTACCGAATTGCATTTATTTAAAAAATATCAGTCTGAGAATAGTGGAACCGACTAATCGCAGTACAATTCCAAATTGAATGAGGGAGACCAGGCACCGCATTGAAATTGTGTTTCATATATTTGCGAACTTAACACATTAAGAATGTAAGTAAGCATGTGCGGAGAGAACTGTCCCACTGATTTAGGGGGCGTCTTGTGTCAAACACCCCCTACGCCCCATGCTAGGTAGGAACTATATAAGCGTGGGTGTGTGAAAGAAGACGACTTCATTGAAATGTCATTCCTTCATTTCACATTCTCAGATTGCATTCAGTCGAGTAGATTTAAACTTGGTAATATGCGATAAATTTTTATCACACCCTGAAGGTAACGAACACGCATAAACGTGCATCATCGACAAAGGGAAGTAACCCACTTACGTATAGGAAACGCACCCATCGAGCATATAGGACACCAAGGGAAATGGATGTTTTGATCATATATCTATGTTTGTTTCTTACAGTAATTTCTGATATCGTAAAACTTGTCAAGTTTACAGTAATATGAAACAACTCAAGCGAACACGTGCACAAACACCTTGATATATAGGTTCCGATTCTCGTTAGACAGTGTGCCGCAATGGCGCAGTCGGTAACGCGTCGGACATTGAAAGCTTTCGAGACAGACAGACTTTTTGTGGCGGGTTCGAGGCCGGCCACGGATCTTTTTTTTTATTTTTATTTTTCGTTCGTTAGCGTTATGCAGGCTTCAAAACGTTCCGCAAACGCTTGGTGTTTGTTTCTTGCAATTAAAATTAAATAGAAACAGCGTATTTTGTACGTTTTGCATTAATTAATATTCATTTCTGCAATAATAGCGATTGTTAATCGCATTTCACGTGGGATTACTGTAACGAAACCAGCCGTATGACTTTAGTTTGATATGTTGCGCTAGGTGCCAATCAAGGCTGCTGTCTTGTGTTATCATTGCGTGTTGGGTTATTGTCGTTGGCGTCAAAATGCATATGGTACGTACGTCTGTTACTGTGAATTTCATAAGCAGCACGTGTGTTAAAGTAACAATTTGTTTTAATATCAATTATATAGAGACTGAACATGTACGGTTACGTATGTATGTAAGTCGGTGCGTGTGTTAAAGTAACAATTTGTTTTAACATCAATTATATAGAGACTGAACATGTACGGTTACGTATGTATGTAAGTCGGTCACATGGTGAATCAGTACACATATAATTAGTTGAGTAAGTATAATAGTATGTTAGTGCATGTACATTGATGTGCTTGCATTACCGAATTGCATTTATTTAAAAAATATCAGTCTGAGAATAGTGGAACCGACTAATCGCAGTACAATTCCAAATTGAATGAGGGATACCAGGCACCGCATTGAAATTGTGTTTCATATATTTGCGAACTTAACACATTAAGAATGTAAGTAAGCATGTGCGGAGAGAACTGTCCCACTGATTTAGGGGGCATCTTGTGTCAAACACCCCCTACGCCCCATGCTAGGTAGGAACTATATAAGCGTGGGTGTGTGAAAGAAGACGACTTCATTGAAATGTCATTCCTTCATTTCACATTCTCAGATTGCATTCAGTCGAGTAGATTTAAACTTGGTAATATGCGATAAATTTTTATCACACCCTGAAGGTAACGAACACGCATAAACGTGCATCATCGACAAAGGGAAGTAACCCCACTTACGTATAGGAAACGCACCCATCGAGCATATAGGACACCAAGGGAAATGGATGTTTTGATCATATATCTATGTTTGTTTCTTACAGTAATTTCTGATATCGTAAAACTTGTCAAGTTTACAGTAATATGAAACAACTCAAGCGAACACGTGCACAAACACCTTGATATATAGGTTCCGATTCTCGTTAGACAGTGTGCCGCAATGGCGCAGTCGGTAACGCGTCGGACATTGAAAGCTTTCGAGACAGACAGACTTTTTGTGGCGGGTTCGAGGCCGGCCACGGATCTTTTTTTTTATTTTTATTTTTCGTTCGTTAGCGTTATGCAGGCTTCAAACGTTCCGCAAACGCTTGGTGTTTGTTTCTTGCAATTAAAATTAAATAGAAACAGCGTATTTTGTACGTTTTGCATTAATTAATATTCATTTCTGCAATAATAGCGATTGTTAATCGCATTTCACGTGGGATTACTGTAACGAAACCAGCCGTATGACTTTAGTTTGATATGTTGCGCTAGGTGCCAATCAAGGCTGCTGTATTGTGTTATCATTGCGTGTTGGGTTATTGTCGTTGGCGTCAAAATGCATATGGTACGTACGTATGTTACTGTGAATTTCATAAGCAGCACGTGTGTTAAAGTAACAATTTGTTTTAATATCAATTATATAGAGACTGAACATATACGGTTACGTATGTATGTAAGTCGGTGCGTGTGTTAAAGTAACAATTTGTTTTAACATCAATTATATAGAGACTGAACATGTACGGTTACGTATGTATGTAAGTCGGTCACATGGTGAATCAGTACACATATAATTAGTTGAGTAAGTATAATAGTATGTTAGTGCATGTACATTGATGTGCTTGCATTACCGAATTGCATTTATTTAAAAAATATCAGTCTGAGAATAGTGGAACCGACTAATCGCAGTACAATTCCAAATTGAATGAGGGAGACCAGGCACCGCATTGAAATTGTGTTTCATATATTTGCGAACTTAACACATTAAGAATGTAAGTAAGCATGTGCGGAGAGAACTGTCCCACTGATTTAGGGGGCGTCTTGTGTCAAACACCCCCTACGCCCCATGCTAGGTAGGAACTATATAAGCGTGGGTGTGTGAAAGAAGACGACTTCATTGAAATGTCATTCCTTCATTTCACATTCTCAGATTGCATTCAGTCGAGTAGATTTAAACTTGGTAATATGCGATAAATTTTTATCACACCCTGAAGGTAACGAACACGCATAAACGTGCATCATCGACAAAGGGAAGTAACCCACTTACGTATAGGAAACGCACCTATCGAGCATATAGGACACCAAGGGAAATGGATGTTTTGATCATATATCTATGTTTGTTTCTTACAGTAATTTCTGATATCGTAAAACTTGTCAAGTTTACAGTAATATGAAACAACTCAAGCGAACACGTGCACAAACACCTTGATATATAGGTTCCGATTCTCGTTAGACAGTGTGCCGCAATGGCGCAGTCGGTAACGCGTCGGACATTGAAAGCTTTCGAGACAGACAGACATTTTGTGGCGGGTTCGAGGCCGGCCACGGATCTTTTTTTTTATTTTTATTTTTCGTTCGTTAGCGTTATGCAGGCTTCAAAACGTTCCGCAAACGCTTGGTGTTTGTTTCTTGCAATTAAAATTAAATAGAAACAGCGTATTTTGTACGTTTTGCATTAATTAATATTCATTTCTGCAATAATAGCGATTGTTAATCGCATTTCACGTGGGATTACTGTAACGAAACCAGCCGTATGACTTTAGTTTGATATGTTGCGCTAGGTGCCAATCAAGGCTGCTGTATTGTGTTATCATTGCGTGTTGGGTTATTGTCGTTGGCGTCAAAATGCATATGGTACGTACGTATGTTACTGTGAATTTCATAAGCAGCACGTGTGTTAAAGTAACAATTTGTTTTAATATCAATTATATAGAGACTGAACATGTACGGTTACGTATGTATGTAAGTCGGTGCGTGTGTTAAAGTAACAATTTGTTTTAACATCAATTATATAGAGACTGAACATGTACGGTTACGTATGTATGTAAGTCGGTCACATGGTGAATCAGTACACATATAATTAGTTGAGTAAGTATAATAGTATGTTAGTGCATGTACATTGATGTGCTTGCATTACCGAATTGCATTTATTTTAAAAATATCAGTCTGAGAATAGTGGAACCGACTAATCGCAGTACAATTCCAAATTGAATGAGGGAGACCAGGCACCGCATTGAAATTGTGTTTCATATATTTGCGAACTTAACACATTAAGAATGTAAGTAAGCATGTGCGGAGAGAACTGTCCCACTGATTTAGGGGGCGTCTTGTGTCAAACACCCCCTACGCCCCATGCTAGGTAGGAACTATATAAGCGTGGGTGTGTGAAAGAAGACGACTTCATTGAAATGTCATTCCTTCATTTCACATTCTCAGATTGCATTCAGTCGAGTAGATTTAAACTTGGTAATATGCGATAAATTTTTATCACACCCTGAAGGTAACGAACACGCATAAACGTGCATCATCGACAAAGGGAAGTAACCCACTTACGTATAGGAAACGCACCCATCGAGCATATAGGACACCAAGGGAAATGGATGTTTTGATCATATATCTATGTTTGTTTCTTACAGTAATTTCTGATATCGTAAATCTTGTCAAGTTTACAGTAATATGAAACAACTCAAGCGAACACGTGCACAAACACCTTGATATATAGGTTCCGATTCTCGTTAGACAGTGTGCCGCAATGGCGCAGTCGGTAACGCGTCGGACATTGAAAGCTTTCGAGATAGACAGACTTTTTGTGGCGGGTTCGAGGCCGGCCACGGATCTTTTATTTTATTTTTCGTTCGTTAGCGTTATGCAGGCTTCAAAACGTTCCGCAAACGCTTGGTGTTTGTTTCTTGCAATTAAGATTAAATAGAAACAGCGTATTTTGTACGTTTTGCAGTAATTAATATTCATTTCTGCAATAATAGCGATTGTTAATCGCATTTCACGTGGGATTACTGTAACGAAACCAGCCGTATGACTTTAGTTTGATATGTTGCGCTAGGTGCCAATCAAGGCTGCTGTATTGTGTTATCATTGCGTGTTGGGTTATTGTCGTTGGCGTCAAAATGCATATGGTACGTACGTATGTTACTGTGAATTTCATAAGCAGCACGTGTGTTAAAGTAACAATTTGTTTTAATATCAATTATATAGAGACTGAACATGTACGGTTACGTATGTATGTAAGTCGGTGCGTGTGTTAAAGTAACAATTTGTTTTAACATCAATTATATAGAGACTGAACATGTACGGTTACGTATGTATGTAAGTCGGTCACATGGTGAATCAGTACACATATAATTAGTTGAGTAAGTATAATAGTATGTTAGTGCATGTACATTGATGTGCTTGCATTACCGTATTGCATTTATTTAAAAAATATCAGTCTGAGAATAGTGGAACCGACAAATCGAAGTACAATTCCAAATTGAATGAGGGATACCAGGCACCGCATTGAAATTGTGTTTCATATATTTGCGAACTTAACACATTAAGAATGTAAGTAAGCATGTGCGGAGAGAACTGTCCCACTGATTTAGGGGGCGTCTTGTGTCAAACACCCCCTACGCCCCATGCTAGGTAGGAACTATATAAGCGTGGGTGTGTGAAAGAAGACGACTTCATTGAAATGTCATTCCTTCATTTCACATTCTCAGATTGCATTCAGTCGAGTAGATTTAAACTTGGTAATATGCGATAAATTTTTATCACACCCTGAAGGTAACGAACACGCATAAACGTGCATCATCGACAAAGGGAAGTAACCCACTTACGTATAGGAAACGCACCCATCGAGCATATAGGACACCAAGGGAAATGGATGTTTTGATCATATATCTATGTTTGTTTCTTACAGTAATTTCTGATATCGTAAAACTTGTCAAGTTTACAGTAATATGAAACAACTCAAGCGAACACGTGCACAAACACCTTGATATATAGGTTCCGATTCTCGTTAGACAGTGTGCCGCAATGGCGCAGTCGGTAACGCGTCGGACATTGAAAGCTTTCGAGACAGACAGACTTTTTGTGGCGGATTCGAGGCCGGCCACGGATCTTTTATTTTATTTTTATTTTTCGTTCGTTAGCGTTATGCAGGCTTCAAAACGTTCCGCAAACGCTTGGTGTTTGTTTCTTGCAATTAAAATTAAATAGAAACAGCGTATTTTGTACGTTTTGCATTAATTAATATTCATTTCTGCAATAATAGCGATTGTTAATCGCATTTCACGTGGGATTACTGTAACGAAACCAGCCGTATGACTTTAGTTTGATATGTTGCGCTAGGTGCCAATCAAGGCTGCTGTATTGTGTTATCATTGCGTGTTGGGTTATTGTCGTTGGCGTCAAAATGCATATGGTACGTACGTATGTTACTGTGAATTTCATAAGCAGCACGTGTGTTAAAGTAACAATTTGTTTTAACATCAATTATGTAGAGACTGAACATGTACGGTTACGTATGTATGTAAGTCGGTCACATGGTGAATCAGTACACATATAATTAGTTGAGTAAGTATAATAGTATGTTAGTGCATGTACATTGATGTGCTTGCATTACCGAATTGCATTTATTTAAAAAATATCAGTCTGAGAATAGTGGAACCGACTAATCGCAGTACAATTCCAAATTGAATGAGGGAGACCAGGCACCGCATTGAAATTGTGTTTCATATATTTGCGAACTTAACACATTAAGAATGTAAGTAAGCATGTGCGGAGAGAACTGTCCCACTGATTTAGGGGGCGTCTTGTGTCAAACACCCCCTACGCCCCATGCTAGGTAGGAACTATATAAGCGTGGGTGTGTGAAAGAAGACGACTTCATTGAAATGTCATTCCTTCATTTCACATTCTCAGATTGCATTCAGTCGAGTAGATTTAAACTTGCTAATATGCGATAAATTTTTATCACACCCTGAAGGTAACGAACACGCATAAACGTGCATCATCGACAAAGGGAAGTAACCCACTTACGTATAGGAAACGCACCCATCGAGCATATAGGACACCAAGGGAAATGGATGTTTTGATCATATATCTATGTTTGTTTCTTACAGTAATTTCTGATATCGTAAAACTTGTCAAGTTTACAGTAATATGAAACAACTCAAGCGAACACGTGCACAAACACCTTGATATATAGGTTCCGATTCTCGTTAGACAGTGTGCCGCAATGGCGCAGTCGGTAACGCGTCGGACATTGAAAGCTTTCGAGACAGACAGACTTTTTGTGGCGGGTTCGAGGCCGGCCACGGATCTTTTTTTTAATTTTTATTTTTCGTTCGTTAGCGTTATGCAGGCTTCAAAACGTTCCGCAAACGCTTGGTGTTTGTTTCTTGCAATTAAAATTAAATAGAAACAGCGTATTTTGTACGTTTTGCATTAATTAATATTCATTTCTGCAATAATAGCGATTGTTAATCGCATTTCACGTGGGATTACTGTAACGAAACCAGCCGTATGACTTTAGTTTGATATGTTGCGCTAGGTGCCAATCAAGGCTGCTGTATTGTGTTATCATTGCGTGTTGGGTTATTGTCGTTGGCGTCAAAATGCATATGGTACGTACGTATGTTACTGTGAATTTCATAAGCAGCACGTGTGTTAAAGTAACAATTTGTTTTAACATCAATTATATAGAGACTGAACATGTACGGTTACGTATGTATGTAAGTCGGTCACATGGTGAATCAGTACACATATAATTAGTTGAGTAAGTATAATAGTATGTTAGTGCATGTACATTGATGTGCTTGCATTACCGAATTGCATTTATTTAAAAAATATCAGTCTGAGAATAGTGGAACCGACTAATCGCAGTACAATTCCAAATTGAATGAGGGAGACCAGGCACCGCATTGAAATTGTGTTTCATATATTTGCGAACTTAACACATTAAGAATGTAAGTAAGCATGTGCGGAGAGAACTGTCCCACTGATTTAGGGGGCGTCTTGTGTCAAACACCCCCTACGCCCCATGCTAGGTAGGAACTATATAAGCGTGGGTGTGTGAAAGAAGACGACTTCATTGAAATGTCATTCCTTCATTTCACATTCTCAGATTGCATTCAGTCGAGTAGATTTAAACTTGGTAATATGCGATAAATTTTTATCACACCCTGAAGGTAACGAACACGCATAAACGTGCATCATCGACAAAGGGAAGTAACCCACTTACGTATAGGAAACGCACCCATCGAGCATATAGGACACCAAGGGAAATGGATGTTTTGATCATATATCTATGTTTGTTTCTTACAGTAATTTCTGATATCGTAAAACTTGTCAAGTTTACAGTAATATGAAACAACTCAAGCGAACACGTGCACAAACACCTTGATATATAGGTTCCGATTCTCGTTAGACAGTGTGCCGCAATGGCGCAGTCGGTAACGCGTCGGACATTGAAAGCTTTCGAGACAGACAGACTTTTTGTGGCGGGTTCGAGGCCGGCCACGGATCTTTTTTTTAATTTTTATTTTTCGTTCGTTAGCGTTATGCAGGCTTCAAAACGTTCCGCAAACGCTTGGTGTTTGTTTCTTGCAATTAAAATTAAATAGAAACAGCGTATTTTGTACGTTTTGCATTAATTAATATTCATTTCTGCAATAATAGCGATTGTTAATCGCATTTCACGTGGGATTACTGTAACGAAACCAGCCGTATGACTTTAGTTTGATATGTTGCGCTAGGTGCCAATCAAGGCTGCTGTATTGTGTTATCATTGCGTGTTGGGTTATTGTCGTTGGCGTCAAAATGCATATGGTACGTACGTATGTTACTGTGAATTTCATAAGCAGCACGTGTGTTAAAGTAACAATTTGTTTTAATATCAATTATATAGAGACTGAACATGTACGGTTACGTATGTATGTAAGTCGGTGCGTGTGTTAAAGTAACAATTTGTTTTAACATCAATTATATAGAGACTGAACATGTACGGTTACGTATGTATGTAAGTCGGTCACATGGTGAATCAGTACACATATAATTAGTTGAGTAAGTATAATAGTATGTTAGTGCATGTACATTGATGTGCTTGCATTACCGAATTGCATTTATTTAAAAAATATCAGTCTGAGAATAGTGGAACCGACTAATCGCAGTACAATTCCAAATTGAATGAGGGAGACCAGGCACCGCATTGAAATTGTGTTTCATATATTTGCGAACTTAACACATTAAGAATGTAAGTAAGCATGTGCGGAGAGAACTGTCCCACTGATTTAGGGGGCGTCTTGTGTCAAACACCCCCTACGCCCCATGCTAGGTAGGAACTATATAAGCGTGGGTGTGTGAAAGAAGACGACTTCATTGAAATGTCATTCCTTCATTTCACATTCTCAGATTGCATTCAGTCGAGTAGATTTAAACTTGCTAATATGCGATAAATTTTTATCACACCCTGAAGGTAACGAACACGCATAAACGTGCATCATCGACAAAGGGAAGTAACCCACTTACGTATAGGAAACGCACCCATCGAGCATATAGGACACCAAGGGAAATGGATGTTTTGATCATATATCTATGTTTGTTTCTTACAGTAATTTCTGATATCGTAAAACTTGTCAAGTTTACAGTAATATGAAACAACTCAAGCGAACACGTGCACAAACACCTTGATATATAGGTTCCGATTCTCGTTAGACAGTGTGCCGCAATGGCGCAGTCGGTAACGCGTCGGACATTGAAAGCTTTCGAGACAGACAGACTTTTTGTGGCGGGTTCGAGGCCGGCCACGGATCTTTTTTTTTATTTTTATTTTTCGTTCGTTAGCGTTATGCAGGCTTCAAAACGTTCCGCAAACGCTTGGTGTTTGTTTCTTGCAATTAAAATTAAATAGAAACAGCGTATTTTGTACGTTTTGCATTAATTAATATTCATTTCTGCAATAATAGCGATTGTTAATCGCATTTCACGTGGGATTACTGTAACGAAACCAGCCGTATGACTTTAGTTTGATATGTTGCGCTAGGTGCCAATCAAGGCTGCTGTATTGTGTTATCATTGCGTGTTGGGTTATTGTCGTTGGCGTCAAAATGCATATGGTACGTACGTATGTTACTGTGAATTTCATAAGCACCACGTGTGTTAAAGTAACAATTTGTTTTAATATCAATTATATAGAGACTGAACATGTACGGTTACGTATGTATGTAAGTCGGTGCGTGTGTTAAAGTAACAATTTGTTTTAACATCAATTATATAGAGACTGAACATGTACTGTTACGTATGTATGTAAGTCGGTCACATGGTGAATCAGTACACATATAATTAGTTGAGTAAGTATAATAGTATGTTAGTGCATGTACATTGATGTGCTTGCATTACCGAATTGCATTTATTTAAAAAATATCAGTATGAGAATAGTGGAACCGACTAATCGCAGTACAATTCCAAATTGAATGAGGGAGACCAGGCACCGCATTGAAATTGTGTTTCATATATTTGCGAACTTAACACATTAAGAATGTAAGTAAGCATGTGCGGAGAGAACTGTCCCACTGATTTAGGGGGCGTCTTGTGTCAAACACCCCCTACGCCCCATGCTAGGTAGGAACTATATAAGCGTGGGTGTGTGAAAGAAGACGACTTCATTGAAATGTCATTCCTTCATTTCACATTCTCAGATTGCATTCAGTCGAGTAGATTTAAACTTGGTAATATGCGATAAATTTTTATCACACCCTGAAGGTAACGAACACGCATAAACGTGCATCATCGACAAAGGGAAGTAACCCACTTACGTATAGGAAACGCACCCATCGAGCATATAGGACACCAAGGGAAATGGATGTTTTGATCATATATCTATGTTTGTTTCTTACAGTAATTTCTGATATCGTAAAACTTGTCAAGTTTACAGTAATATGAAACAACTCAAGCGAACACGTGCACAAACACCTTGATATATAGGTTCCGATTCTCGTTAGACAGTGTGCCGCAATGGCGCAGTCGGTAACGCGTCGGACATTGAAAGCTTTCGAGACAGACAGACTTTTTGTGGCGGGTTCGAGGCCGGCCACGGATCTTTTATTTTATTTTTATTTTTCGTTCGTTAGCGTTATGCAGGCTTCAAAACGTTCCGCAAACGCTTGGTGTTTGTTTCTTGCAATTAAAATTAAATAGAAACAGCGTATTTTGTACGTTTTGCATTAATTAATATTCATTTCTGCAATAATAGCGATTGTTAATCGCATTTCACGTGGGATTACTGTAACGAAACCAGCCGTATGACTTTAGTTTGATATGTTGCGCTAGGTGCCAATCAAGGCTGCTGTATTGTGTTATCATTGCGTGTTGGGTTATTGTCGTTGGCGTCAAAATGCATATGGTACGTACGTATGTTACTGTGAATTTCATAAGCAGCACGTGTGTTAAAGTAACAATTTGTTTTAATATCAATTATATAGAGACTGAACATGTACGGTTACGTATGTATGTAAGTCGGTGCGTGTGTTAAAGTAACAATTTGTTTTAACATCAATTATATAGAGACTGAACATGTACGGTTACGTATGTATGTAAGACGGTCACATGGTGAATCAGTACACATATAATTAGTTGAGTAAGTATAATAGTATGTTAGTGCATGTACATTGATGTGCTTGCATTACCGAATTGCATTTATTTAAAAAATATCAGTCTGAGAATAGTGGAACCGACTAATCGCAGTACAATTCCAAATTGAATGAGGGAGACCAGGCACCGCATTGAAATTGTGTTTCATATATTTGCGAACTTAACACATTAAGAATGTAAGTAAGCATGTGCGGAGAGAACTGTCCCACTGATTTAGGGGGCGTCTTGTGTCAAACACCCCCTACGCCCCATGCTAGGTAGGAACTATATAAGCGTGGGTGTGTGAAAGAAGACGACTTCATTGAAATGTCATTCCTTCATTTCACATTCTCAGATTGCATTCAGTCGAGTAGATTTAAACTTGGTAATATGCGATAAATTTTTATCACACCCTGAAGGTAACGAACACGCATAAACGTGCATCATCGACAAAGGGAAGTAACCCACTTACGTATAGGAAACGCACCCATCGAGCATATAGGACACCAAGGGAAATGGATGTTTTGATCATATATCTATGTTTGTTTCTTACAGTAATTTCTGATATCGTAAATCTTGTCAAGTTTACAGTAATATGAAACAACTCAAGCGAACACGTGCACAAACACCTTGATATATAGGTTCCGATTCTCGTTAGACAGTGTGCCGCAATGGCGCAGTCGGTAACGCGTCGGACATTGAAAGCTTTCGAGACAGACAGACTTTTTGTGGCGGGTTCGAGGCCGGCCACGGATCTTTTATTTTATTTTTATTTTTCGTTCGTTAGCGTTATGCAGGCTTCAAAACGTTCCGCAAACGCTTGGTGTTTGTTTCTTGCAATTAAAATTAAATAGAAACAGCGTATTTTGTACGTTTTGCATTAATTAATATTCATTTCTGCAATAATAGCGATTGTTAATCGCATTTCACGTGGGATTACTGTAACGAAACCAGCCGTATGACTTTAGTTTGATATGTTGCGCTAGGTGCCAATCAAGGCTGCTGTATTGTGTTATCATTGCGTGTTGGGTTATTGTCGTTGGCGTCAAAATGCATATGGTACGTACGTATGTTACTGTGAATTTCATAAGCAGCACGTGTGTTAAAGTAACAATTTGTTTTAATATCAATTATATAGAGACTGAACATGTACGGTTACGTATGTATGTAAGTCGGTCACATGGTGAATCAGTACACATATAATTAGTTGAGTAAGTATAATAGTATGTTAGTGCATGTACATTGATGTGCTTGCATTACCGAATTGCATTTATTTAAAAAATATCAGTCTGAGAATAGTGGAACCGAGTAATCGCAGTACAATTCCAAATTGAATGAGGGAGACCAGGCACCACATTGAAATTGTGTTTCATATATTTGCGAACTTAACACATTAAGAATGTAAGTAAGCATGTGCGGAGAGAACTGTCCCACTGATTTAGGGGGCGTCTTGTGTCAAACACCCCCTACGCCCCATGCTAGGTAGGAACTATATAAGCCTGGGTGTGTGAAAGAAGACGACTTCATTGAAATGTCATTCCTTCATTTCACATTCTCAGATTGCATTCAGTCGAGTAGATTTAAACTTGGTAATATGCGATAAACTTTTATCACACCCTGAAGGTAACGAACACGCATAAACGTGCATCATCGACAAAGGGAAGTAACCCACTTACGTATAGGAAACGCACCCATCGAGCATATAGGACACCAAGGGAAATGGATGTTTTGATCATATATCTATGTTTGTTTCTTACAGTAATTTCTGATATCGTAAAACTTGTCAAGTTTACAGTAATATGAAACAACTCAAGCGAACACGTGCACAAACACCTTGATATATAGGTTCCGATTCTCGTTAGACAGTGTGCCGCAATGGCGCAGTCGGTAACGCGTCGGACATTGAAAGCTTTCGAGACAGACAGACTTTTTGTGGCGGGTTCGAGGCCGGCCACGGATCTTTTTTTTTATTTTTCGTTCGTTAGCGTTATGCAGGCTTCAAAACGTTCCGCAAACGCTTGGTGTTTGTTTCTTGCAATTAAAATTAAATAGAAACAGCGTATTTTGTACGTTTTGCATTAATTAATATTCATTTCTGCAATAATAGCGATTGTTAATCGCATTTCACGTGGGATTACTGTAACGAAACCAGCCGTATGACTTTAGTTTGATATGTTGCGCTAGGTGCCAATCAAGGCTGCTGTATTGTGTTATCATTGCGTGTTGGGTTATTGTCGTTGGCGTCAAAATGCATATGGTACGTACGTATGTTACTGTGAATTTCATAAGCAGCACGTGTGTTAAAGTAACAATTTGTTTTAATATCAATTATATAGAGACTGAACATGTACGGTTACGTATGTATGTAAGTCGGTGCGTGTGTTAAAGTAACAATTTGTTTTAACATCAATTATATAGAGACTGAACATGAACGGTTACGTATGTATGTAAGTCGGTCACATGGTGAATCAGTACACATATAATTAGTTGAGTAAGTATAATAGTATGTTAGTGCATGTACATTGATGTGCTTGCATTACCGAATTGCATTTATTTAAAAAATATCAGTCTGAGAATAGTGGAACCGACTAATCGCAGTACAATTCCAAATTGAATGAGGGAGACCAGGCACCGCATTGAAATTGTGTTTCATATATTTGCGAACTTAACACATTAAGAATGTAAGTAAGCATGTGCGGAGAGAACTGTCCCACTGATTTAGGGGGCGTCTTGTGTCAAACACCCCCTACGCCCCATGCTAGGTAGGAACTATATAAGCCTGGGTGTGTGAAAGAAGACGACTTCATTGAAATGTCATTCCTTCATTTCACATTCTCAGATTGCATTCAGTCGAGTAGATTTAAACTTGGTAATATGCGATAAATTTTTATCACACCCTGAAGGTAACGAACACGCATAAACGTGCATCATCGACAAAGGGAAGTAACCCACTTACGTATAGGAAACGCACCCATCGAGCATATAGGACACCAAGGGAAATGGATGTTTTGATCATATATCTATGTTTGTTTCTTACAGTAATTTCTGATATCGTAAAACTTGTCAAGTTTACAGTAATATGAAACAACTCAAGCGAACACGTGCACAAACACCTTGATATATAGGTTCCGATTCTCGTTAGACAGTGTGCCGCAATGGCGCAGTCGGTAACGCGTCGGACATTGAAAGCTTTCGAGACAGACAGACTTTTTGTGGCGGGTTCGAGGCCGGCCACGGATCTTTTTTTTATTTTTCGTTCGTTAGCGTTATGCAGGCTTCAAAACGTTCCGCAAACGCTTGGTGTTTGTTTCTTGCAATTAAAATTAAATAGAAACAGCGTATTTTGTACGTTTTGCATTAATTAATATTCATTTCTGCAATAATAGCGATTGTTAATCGCATTTCACGTGGGATTACTGTAACGAAACCAGCCGTATGACTTTAGTTTGATATGTTGCGCTAGGTGCCAATCAAGGCTGCTGTATTGTGTTATCATTGCGTGTTGGGTTATTGTCGTTGGCGTCAAAATGCATATGGTACGTACGTATGTTACTGTGAATTTCATAAGCAGCACGTGTGTTAAAGTAACAATTTGTTTTAATATCAATTATATAGAGACTGAACATGTACGGTTACGTATGTATGTAAGTCGGTGCGTGTGTTAAAGTAACAATTTGTTTTAACATCAATTATATAGAGACTGAACATGAACGGTTACGTATGTATGTAAGTCGGTCACATGGTGAATCAGTACACATATAATTAGTTGAGTAAGTATAATAGTATGTTAGTGCATGTACATTGATGTGCTTGCATTACCGAATTGCATTTATTTAAAAAATATCAGTCTGAGAATAGTGGAACCGACTAATCGCAGTACAATTCCAAATTGAATGAGGGAGACCAGGCACCGCATTGAAATTGTGTTTCATATATTTGCGAACTTAACACATTAAGAATGTAAGTAAGCATGTGCGGAGAGAACTGTCCCACTGATTTAGGGGGCGTCTTGTGTCAAACACCCCCTACGCCCCATGCTAGGTAGGAACTATATAAGCGTGGGTGTGTGAAAGAAGACGACTTCATTGAAATGTCATTCCTTCATTTCACATTCTCAGATTGCATTCAGTCGAGTAGATTTAAACTTGGTAATATGCGATAAATTTTTATCACACCCTGAAGGTAACGAACACGCATAAACGTGCATCATCGACAAAGGGAAGTAACCCACTTACGTATAGGAAACGCACCCATCGAGCATATAGGACACCAAGGGAAATGGATGTTTTGATCATATATCTATGTTTGTTTCTTACAGTAATTTCTGATATCGTAAAACTTGTCAAGTTTACAGTAATATGAAACAACTCAAGCGAACACGTGCACAAACACCTTGATATATAGGTTCCGATTCTCGTTAGACAGTGTGCCGCAATGGCGCAGTCGGTAACGCGTCGGACATTGAAAGCTTTCGAGACAGACAGACTTTTTGTGGCGGGTTCGAGGCCGGTCACGGATCTTTTTTTTTATTTTTATTTTTCGTTCGTTAGCGTTATGCAGGCTTCAAAACGTTCCGCAAACGCTTGGTGTTTGTTTCTTGCAATTAAAATTAAATAGAAACAGCGTATTTTGTACGTTTTGCATTAATTAATATTCATTTCTGCAATAATAGCGATTGTTAATCGCATTTCACGTGGGATTACTGTAACGAAACCAGCCGTATGACTTTAGTTTGATATGTTGCGCTAGGTGCCAATCAAGGCTGCTGTATTGTGTTATCATTGCGTGTTGGGTTATTGTCGTTGGCGTCAAAATGCATATGGTACGTACGTATGTTACTGTGAATTTCATAAGCAGCACGTGTGTTAAAGTAACAATTTGTTTTAATATCAATTATATAGAGACTGAACATGTACGGTTACGTATGTATGTAAGTCGGTGCGTGTGTTAAAGTAACAATTTGTTTTAACATCAATTATATAGAGACTGAACATGTACGGTTACGTATGTATGTAAGTCGGTCACATGGTGAATCAGTACACATATAATTAGTTGAGTAAGTATAATAGTATGTTAGTGCATGTACATTGATGTGCTTGCATTACCGAATTGCATTTATTTAAAAAATATCAGTCTGAGAATAGTGGAACCGACTAATCGCAGTACAATTCCAAATTGAATGAGGGAGACCAGGCACCGCATTGAAATTGTGTTTCATATATTTGCGAACTTAACACATTAAGAATGTAAGTAAGCATGTGCGGAGAGAACTGTCCCACTGATTTAGGGGGCGTCTTGTGTCAAACACCCCCTACGCCCCATGCTAGGTAGGAACTATATAAGCGTGGGTGTGTGAAAGAAGACGACTTCATTGAAATGTCATTCCTTCATTTCACATTCTCAGATTGCATTCAGTCGAGTAGATTTAAACTTGGTAATATGCGATACATTTTTATCACACCCTGAAGGTAACGAACACGCATAAACGTGCATCATCGACAAAGGGAAGTAACCCACTTACGTATAGGAAACGCACCCATCGAGCATATAGGACACCAAGGGAAATGGATGTTTTGATCATATATCTATGTTTGTTTCTTACAGTAATTTCTGATATCGTAAAACTTGTCAAGTTTACAGTAATATGAAACAACTCAAGCGAACACGTGCACAAACACCTTGATATATAGGTTCCGATTCTCGTTAGACAGTGTGCCGCAATGGCGCAGTCGGTAACGCGTCGGACATTGAAAGCTTTCGAGACAGACAGACTTTTTGTGGCGGGTTCGAGGCCGGCCACGGATCTTTTTTTTTATTTTTCGTTCGTTAGCGTTATGCAGGCTTCAAAACGTTCCGCAAACGCTTGGTGTTTGTTTCTTGCAATTAAAATTAAATAGAAACAGCGTATTTTGTACGTTTTGCATTAATTAATATTCATTTCTGCAATAATAGCGATTGTTAATCGCATTTCACGTGGGATTACTGTAACGAAACCAGCCGTATGACTTTAGTTTGATATGTTGCGCTAGGTGCCAATCAAGGCTGCTGTATTGTGTTATCATTGCGTGTTGGGTTATTGTCGTTGGCGTCAAAATGCATATGGTACGTACGTATGTTACTGTGAATTTCATAAGCAGCACGTGTGTTAAAGTAACAATTTGTTTTAATATCAATTATATAGAGACTGAACATGTACGGTTACGTATGTATGTAAGTCGGTCACATGGTGAATCAGTACACATATAATTAGTTGAGTAAGTATAATAGTATGTTAGTGCATGTACATTGATGTGCTTGCATTACCGAATTGCATTTATTTAAAAAATATCAGTCTGAGAATAGTGGAACCGAGTAATCGCAGTACAATTCCAAATTGAATGAGGGAGACCAGGCACCACATTGAAATTGTGTTTCATATATTTGCGAACTTAACACATTAAGAATGTAAGTAAGCATGTGCGGAGAGAACTGTCCCACTGATTTAGGGGGCGTCTTGTGTCAAACACCCCCTACGCCCCATGCTAGGTAGGAACTATATAAGCCTGGGTGTGTGAAAGAAGACGACTTCATTGAAATGTCATTCCTTCATTTCACATTCTCAGATTGCATTCAGTCGAGTAGATTTAAACTTGGTAATATGCGATAAACTTTTATCACACCCTGAAGGTAACGAACACGCATAAACGTGCATCATCGACAAAGGGAAGTAACCCACTTACGTATAGGAAACGCACCCATCGAGCATATAGGACACCAAGGGAAATGGATGTTTTGATCATATATCTATGTTTGTTTCTTACAGTAATTTCTGATATCGTAAAACTTGTCAAGTTTACAGTAATATGAAACAACTCAAGCGAACACGTGCACAAACACCTTGATATATAGGTTCCGATTCTCGTTAGACAGTGTGCCGCAATGGCGCAGTCGGTAACGCGTCGGACATTGAAAGCTTTCGAGACAGACAGACTTTTTGTGGCGGGTTCGAGGCCGGCCACGGATCTTTTTTTTTATTTTTATTTTTCGTTCGTTAGCGTTATGCAGGCTTCAAAACGTTCCGCAAACGCTTGGTGTTTGTTTCTTGCAATTAAAATTAAATAGAAACAGCGTATTTTGTACGTTTTGCATTAATTAATATTCATTTCTGCAATAATAGCGATTGTTAATCGCATTTCACGTGGGATTACTGTAACGAAACCAGCCGTATGACTTTAGTTTGATATGTTGCGCTAGGTGCCAATCAAGGCTGCTGTATTGTGTTATCATTGCGTGTTGGGTTATTGTCGTTGGCGTCAAAATGCATATGGTACGTACGTATGTTACTGTGAATTTCATAAGCACCACGTGTGTTAAAGTAACAATTTGTTTTAATATCAATTATATAGAGACTGAACATGTACGGTTACGTATGTATGTAAGTCGGTGCGTGTGTTAAAGTAACAATTTGTTTTAACATCAATTATATAGAGACTGAACATGTACGGTTACGTATGTATGTAAGTCGGTCACATGGTGAATCAGTACACATATAATTAGTTGAGTAAGTATAATAGTATGTTAGTGCATGTACATTGATGTGCTTGCATTACCGAATTGCATTTATTTAAAAAATATCAGTCTGACAATAGTGGAACCGACTAATCGCAGTACAATTCCAAATTGAATGAGGGAGACCAGGCACCGCATTGAAATTGTGTTTCATATATTTGCGAACTTAACACATTAAGAATGTAAGTAAGCATGTGCGGAGAGAACTGTCCCACTGATTTAGGGGGCGTCTTGTGTCAAACACCCCCTACGCCCCATGCTAGGTAGGAACTATATAAGCGTGGGTGTGTGAAAGAAGACGACTTCATTGAAATGTCATTCCTTCATTTCACATTCTCAGATTGCATTCAGTCGAGTAGATTTAAACTTGGTAATATGCGATAAATTTTTATCACACCCTGAAGGTAACGAACACGCATAAACGTGCATCATCGACAAAGGGAAGTAACCCACTTACGTATAGGAAACGCACCCATCGAGCATATAGGACACCAAGGGAAATGGATGTTTTGATCATATATCTATGTTTGTTTCTTACAGTAATTTCTGATATCGTAAAACTTGTCAAGTTTACAGTAATATGAAACAACTCAAGCGAACACGTGCACAAACACCTTGATATATAGGTTCCGATTCTCGTTAGACAGTGTGCCGCAATGGCGCAGTCGGTAACGCGTCGGACATTGAAAGCTTTCGAGACAGACAGACTTTTTGTGGCGGGTTCGAGGCCGGCCACGGATCTTTTTTTTTATTTTTCGTTCGTTAGCGTTATGCAGGCTTCAAAACGTTCCGCAAACGCTTGGTGTTTGTTTCTTGCAATTAAAATTAAATAGAAACAGCGTATTTTGTACGTTTTGCATTAATTAATATTCATTTCTGCAATAATAGCGATTGTTAATCGCATTTCACGTGGGATTACTGTAACGAAACCAGCCGTATGACTTTAGTTTGATATGTTGCGCTAGGTGCCAATCAAGGCTGCTGTATTGTGTTATCATTGCGTGTTGGGTTATTGTCGTTGGCGTCAAAATGCATATGGTACGTACGTATGTTACTGTGAATTTCATAAGCAGCACGTGTGTTAAAGTAACAATTTGTTTTAATATCAATTATATAGAGACTGAACATGTACGGTTACGTATGTATGTAAGTCGGTGCGTGTGTTAAAGTAACAATTTGTTTTAACATCAATTATATAGAGACTGAACATGAACGGTTACGTATGTATGTAAGTCGGTCACATGGTGAATCAGTACACATATAATTAGTTGAGTAAGTATAATAGTATGTTAGTGCATGTACATTGATGTGCTTGCATTACCGAATTGCATTTATTTAAAAAATATCAGTCTGAGAATAGTGGAACCGACTAATCGCAGTACAATTCCAAATTGAATGAGGGAGACCAGGCACCGCATTGAAATTGTGTTTCATATATTTGCGAACTTAACACATTAAGAATGTAAGTAAGCATGTGCGGAGAGAACTGTCCCACTGATTTAGGGGGCGTCTTGTGTCAAACACCCCCTACGCCCCATGCTAGGTAGGAACTATATAAGCCTGGGTGTGTGAAAGAAGACGACTTCATTGAAATGTCATTCCTTCATTTCACATTCTCAGATTGCATTCAGTCGAGTAGATTTAAACTTGGTAATATGCGATAAATTTTTATCACACCCTGAAGGTAACGAACACGCATAAACGTGCATCATCGACAAAGGGAAGTAACCCACTTACGTATAGGAAACGCACCCATCGAGCATATAGGACACCAAGGGAAATGGATGTTTTGATCATATATCTATGTTTGTTTCTTACAGTAATTTCTGATATCGTAAAACTTGTCAAGTTTACAGTAATATGAAACAACTCAAGCGAACACGTGCACAAACACCTTGATATATAGGTTCCGATTCTCGTTAGACAGTGTGCCGCAATGGCGCAGTCGGTAACGCGTCGGACATTGAAAGCTTTCGAGACAGACAGACTTTTTGTGGCGGGTTCGAGGCCGGCCACGGATCTTTTTTTTATTTTTCGTTCGTTAGCGTTATGCAGGCTTCAAAACGTTCCGCAAACGCTTGGTGTTTGTTTCTTGCAATTAAAATTAAATAGAAACAGCGTATTTTGTACGTTTTGCATTAATTAATATTCATTTCTGCAATAATAGCGATTGTTAATCGCATTTCACGTGGGATTACTGTAACGAAACCAGCCGTATGACTTTAGTTTGATATGTTGCGCTAGGTGCCAATCAAGGCTGCTGTATTGTGTTATCATTGCGTGTTGGGTTATTGTCGTTGGCGTCAAAATGCATATGGTACGTACGTATGTTACTGTGAATTTCATAAGCAGCACGTGTGTTAAAGTAACAATTTGTTTTAATATCAATTATATAGAGACTGAACATGTACGGTTACGTATGTATGTAAGTCGGTGCGTGTGTTAAAGTAACAATTTGTTTTAACATCAATTATATAGAGACTGAACATGAACGGTTACGTATGTATGTAAGTCGGTCACATGGTGAATCAGTACACATATAATTAGTTGAGTAAGTATAATAGTATGTTAGTGCATGTACATTGATGTGCTTGCATTACCGAATTGCATTTATTTAAAAAATATCAGTCTGAGAATAGTGGAACCGACTAATCGCAGTACAATTCCAAATTGAATGAGGGAGACCAGGCACCGCATTGAAATTGTGTTTCATATATTTGCGAACTTAACACATTAAGAATGTAAGTAAGCATGTGCGGAGAGAACTGTCCCACTGATTTAGGGGGCGTCTTGTGTCAAACACCCCCTACGCCCCATGCTAGGTAGGAACTATATAAGCGTGGGTGTGTGAAAGAAGACGACTTCATTGAAATGTCATTCCTTCATTTCACATTCTCAGATTGCATTCAGTCGAGTAGATTTAAACTTGGTAATATGCGATAAATTTTTATCACACCCTGAAGGTAACGAACACGCATAAACGTGCATCATCGACAAAGGGAAGTAACCCACTTACGTATAGGAAACGCACCCATCGAGCATATAGGACACCAAGGGAAATGGATGTTTTGATCATATATCTATGTTTGTTTCTTACAGTAATTTCTGATATCGTAAAACTTGTCAAGTTTACAGTAATATGAAACAACTCAAGCGAACACGTGCACAAACACCTTGATATATAGGTTCCGATTCTCGTTAGACAGTGTGCCGCAATGGCGCAGTCGGTAACGCGTCGGACATTGAAAGCTTTCGAGACAGACAGACTTTTTGTGGCGGGTTCGAGGCCGGTCACGGATCTTTTTTTTTATTTTTATTTTTCGTTCGTTAGCGTTATGCAGGCTTCAAAACGTTCCGCAAACGCTTGGTGTTTGTTTCTTGCAATTAAAATTAAATAGAAACAGCGTATTTTGTACGTTTTGCATTAATTAATATTCATTTCTGCAATAATAGCGATTGTTAATCGCATTTCACGTGGGATTACTGTAACGAAACCAGCCGTATGACTTTAGTTTGATATGTTGCGCTAGGTGCCAATCAAGGCTGCTGTATTGTGTTATCATTGCGTGTTGGGTTATTGTCGTTGGCGTCAAAATGCATATGGTACGTACGTATGTTACTGTGAATTTCATAAGCAGCACGTGTGTTAAAGTAACAATTTGTTTTAATATCAATTATATAGAGACTGAACATGTACGGTTACGTATGTATGTAAGTCGGTGCGTGTGTTAAAGTAACAATTTGTTTTAACATCAATTATATAGAGACTGAACATGTACGGTTACGTATGTATGTAAGTCGGTCACATGGTGAATCAGTACACATATAATTAGTTGAGTAAGTATAATAGTATGTTAGTGCATGTACATTGATGTGCTTGCATTACCGAATTGCATTTATTTAAAAAATATCAGTCTGAGAATAGTGGAACCGACTAATCGCAGTACAATTCCAAATTGAATGAGGGAGACCAGGCACCGCATTGAAATTGTGTTTCATATATTTGCGAACTTAACACATTAAGAATGTAAGTAAGCATGTGCGGAGAGAACTGTCCCACTGATTTAGGGGGCGTCTTGTGTCAAACACCCCCTACGCCCCATGCTAGGTAGGAACTATATAAGCGTGGGTGTGTGAAAGAAGACGACTTCATTGAAATGTCATTCCTTCATTTCACATTCTCAGATTGCATTCAGTCGAGTAGATTTAAACTTGGTAATATGCGATACATTTTTATCACACCCTGAAGGTAACGAACACGCATAAACGTGCATCATCGACAAAGGGAAGTAACCCACTTACGTATAGGAAACGCACCCATCGAGCATATAGGACACCAAGGGAAATGGATGTTTTGATCATATATCTATGTTTGTTTCTTACAGTAATTTCTGATATCGTAAAACTTGTCAAGTTTACAGTAATATGAAACAACTCAAGCGAACACGTGCACAAACACCTTGATATATAGGTTCCGATTCTCGTTAGACAGTGTGCCGCAATGGCGCAGTCGGTAACGCGTCGGACATTGAAAGCTTTCGAGACAGACAGACTTTTTGTGGCGGGTTCGAGGCCGGCCACGGATCTTTTTTTTTATTTTTCGTTCGTTAGCGTTATGCAGGCTTCAAAACGTTCCGCAAACGCTTGGTGTTTGTTTCTTGCAATTAAAATTAAATAGAAACAGCGTATTTTGTACGTTTTGCATTAATTAATATTCATTTCTGCAATAATAGCGATTGTTAATCGCATTTCACGTGGGATTACTGTAACGAAACCAGCCGTATGACTTTAGTTTGATATGTTGCGCTAGGTGCCAATCAAGGCTGCTGTATTGTGTTATCATTGCGTGTTGGGTTATTGTCGTTGGCGTCAAAATGCATATGGTACGTACGTATGTTACTGTGAATTTCATAAGCAGCACGTGTGTTAAAGTAACAATTTGTTTTAATATCAATTATATAGAGACTGAACATGTACGGTTACGTATGTATGTAAGTCGGTGCGTGTGTTAAAGTAACAATTTGTTTTAACATCAATTATATAGAGACTGAACATGAACGGTTACGTATGTATGTAAGTCGGTCACATGGTGAATCAGTACACATATAATTAGTTGAGTAAGTATAATAGTATGTTAGTGCATGTACATTGATGTGCTTGCATTACCGAATTGCATTTATTTAAAAAATATCAGTCTGAGAATAGTGGAACCGACTAATCGCAGTACAATTCCAAATTGAATGAGGGAGACCAGGCACCGCATTGAAATTGTGTTTCATATATTTGCGAACTTAACACATTAAGAATGTAAGTAAGCATGTGCGGAGAGAACTGTCCCACTGATTTAGGGGGCGTCTTGTGTCAAACACCCCCTACGCCCCATGCTAGGTAGGAACTATATAAGCGTGGGTGTGTGAAAGAAGACGACTTCATTGAAATGTCATTCCTTCATTTCACATTCTCAGATTGCATTCAGTCGAGTAGATTTAAACTTGGTAATATGCGATAAATTTTTATCACACCCTGAAGGTAACGAACACGCATAAACGTGCATCATCGACAAAGGGAAGTAACCCACTTACGTATAGGAAACGCACCCATCGAGCATATAGGACACCAAGGGAAATGGATGTTTTGATCATATATCTATGTTTGTTTCTTACAGTAATTTCTGATATCGTAAAACTTGTCAAGTTTACAGTAATATGAAACAACTCAAGCGAACACGTGCACAAACACCTTGATATATAGGTTCCGATTCTCGTTAGACAGTGTGCCGCAATGGCGCAGTCGGTAACGCGTCGGACATTGAAAGCTTTCGAGACAGACAGACTTTTTGTGGCGGGTTCGAGGCCGGCCACGGATCTTTTTTTTTATTTTTATTTTTCGTTCGTTAGCGTTATGCAGGCTTCAAAACGTTCCGCAAACGCTTGGTGTTTGTTTCTTGCAATTAAAATTAAATAGAAACAGCGTATTTTGTACGTTTTGCATTAATTAATATTCATTTCTGCAATAATAGCGATTGTTAATCGCATTTCACGTGGGATTACTGTAACGAAACCAGCCGTATGACTTTAGTTTGATATGTTGCGCTAGGTGCCAATCAAGGCTGCTGTATTGTGTTATCATTGCGTGTTGGGTTATTGTCGTTGGCGTCAAAATGCATATGGTACGTACGTATGTTACTGTGAATTTCATAAGCACCACGTGTGTTAAAGTAACAATTTGTTTTAATATCAATTATATAGAGACTGAACATGTACGGTTACGTATGTATGTAAGTCGGTGCGTGTGTTAAAGTAACAATTTGTTTTAACATCAATTATATAGAGACTGAACATGTACGGTTACGTATGTATGTAAGTCGGTCACATGGTGAATCAGTACACATATAATTAGTTGAGTAAGTATAATAGTATGTTAGTGCATGTACATTGATGTGCTTGCATTACCGAATTGCATTTATTTAAAAAATATCAGTCTGACAATAGTGGAACCGACTAATCGCAGTACAATTCCAAATTGAATGAGGGAGACCAGGCACCGCATTGAAATTGTGTTTCATATATTTGCGAACTTAACACATTAAGAATGTAAGTAAGCATGTGCGGAGAGAACTGTCCCACTGATTTAGGGGGCGTCTTGTGTCAAACACCCCCTACGCCCCATGCTAGGTAGGAACTATATAAGCCTGGGTGTGTGAAAGAAGACGACTTCATTGAAATGTCATTCCTTCATTTCACATTCTCAGATTGCATTCAGTCGAGTAGATTTAAACTTGGTAATATGCGATAAATTTTTATCACACCCTGAAGGTAACGAACACGCATAAACGTGCATCATCGACAAAGGGAAGTAACCCACTTACGTATAGGAAACGCACCCATCGAGCATATAGGACACCAAGGGAAATGGATGTTTTGATCATATATCTATGTTTGTTTCTTACAGTAATTTCTGATATCGTAAAACTTGTCAAGTTTACAGTAATATGAAACAACTCAAGCGAACACGTGCACAAACACCTTGATATATAGGTTCCGATTCTCGTTAGACAGTGTGCCGCAATGGCGCAGTCGGTAACGCGTCGGACATTGAAAGCTTTCGAGACAGACAGACTTTTTGTGGCGGGTTCGAGGCCGGCCACGGATCTTTTTTTTTATTTTTATTTTTCGTTCGTTAGCGTTATGCAGGCTTCAAAACGTTCCGCAAACGCTTGGTGTTTGTTTCTTGCAATTAAAATTAAATAGAAACAGCGTATTTTGTACGTTTTGCATTAATTAATATTCATTTCTGCAATAATAGCGATTGTTAATCGCATTTCACGTGGGATTACTGTAACGAAACCAGCCGTATGACTTTAGTTTGATATGTTGCGCTAGGTGCCAATCAAGGCTGCTGTATTGTGTTATCATTGCGTGTTGGGTTATTGTCGTTGGCGTCAAAATGCATATGGTACGTACGTATGTTACTGTGAATTTCATAAGCACCACGTGTGTTAAAGTAACAATTTGTTTTAATATCAATTATATAGAGACTGAACATGTACGGTTACGTATGTATGTAAGTCGGTGCGTGTGTTAAAGTAACAATTTGTTTTAACATCAATTATATAGAGACTGAACATGTACGGTTACGTATGTATGTAAGTCGGTCACATGGTGAATCAGTACACATATAATTAGTTGAGTAAGTATAATAGTATGTTAGTGCATGTACATTGATGTGCTTGCATTACCGAATTGCATTTATTTAAAAAATATCAGTCTGACAATAGTGGAACCGACTAATCGCAGTACAATTCCAAATTGAATGAGGGAGACCAGGCACCGCATTGAAATTGTGTTTCATATATTTGCGAACTTAACACATTAAGAATGTAAGTAAGCATGTGCGGAGAGAACTGTCCCACTGATTTAGGGGGCGTCTTGTGTCAAACACCCCCTACGCCCCATGCTAGGTAGGAACTATATAAGCGTGGGTGTGTGAAAGAAGACGACTTCATTGAAATGTCATTCCTTCATTTCACATTCTCAGATTGCATTCAGTCGAGTAGATTTAAACTTGGTAATATGCGATAAATTTTTATCACACCCTGAAGGTAACGAACACGCATAAACGTGCATCATCGACAAAGGGAAGTAACCCACTTACGTATAGGAAACGCACCCATCGAGCATATAGGACACCAAGGGAAATGGATGTTTTGATCATATATCTATGTTTGTTTCTTACAGTAATTTCTGATATCGTAAAACTTGTCAAGTTTACAGTAATATGAAACAACTCAAGCGAACACGTGCACAAACACCTTGATATATAGGTTCCGATTCTCGTTAGACAGTGTGCCGCAATGGCGCAGTCGGTAACGCGTCGGACATTGAAAGCTTTCGAGACAGACAGACTTTTTGTGGCGGGTTCGAGGCCGGCCACGGATCTTTTTTTTTATTTTTATTTTTCGTTCGTTAGCGTTATGCAGGCTTCAAAACGTTCCGCAAACGCTTGGTGTTTGTTTCTTGCAATTAAAATTAAATAGAAACAGCGTATTTTGTACGTTTTGCATTAATTAATATTCATTTCTGCAATAATAGCGATTGTTAATCGCATTTCACGTGGGATTACTGTAACGAAACCAGCCGTATGACTTTAGTTTGATATGTTGCGCTAGGTGCCAATCAAGGCTGCTGTATTGTGTTATCATTGCGTGTTGGGTTATTGTCGTTGGCGTCAAAATGCATATGGTACGTACGTATGTTACTGTGAATTTCATAAGCAGCACGTGTGTTAAAGTAACAATTTGTTTTAATATCAATTATATAGAGACTGAACATGTACGGTTACGTATGTATGTAAGTCGGTGCGTGTGTTAAAGTAACAATTTGTTTTAACATCAATTATATAGAGACTGAACATGTACGGTTACGTATGTATGTAAGTCGGTCACATGGTGAATCAGTACACATATAATTAGTTGAGTAAGTATAATAGTATGTTAGTGCATGTACATTGATGTGCTTGCATTACCGAATTGCATTTATTTAAAAAATATCAGTCTGAGAATAGTGGAACCGACTAATCGCAGTACAATTCCAAATTGAATGAGGGAGACCAGGCACCGCATTGAAATTGTGTTTCATATATTTGCGAACTTAACACATTAAGAATGTAAGTAAGCATGTGCGGAGAGAACTGTCCCACTGATTTAGGGGGCGTCTTGTGTCAAACACCCCCTACGCCCCATGCTAGGTAGGAACTATATAAGCGTGGGTGTGTGAAAGAAGACGACTTCATTGAAATGTCATTCCTTTATTTCACATTCTCAGATTGCATTCAGTCGAGTAGATTTAAACTTGGTAATATGCGATAAATTTTTATCACACCCTGAAGGTAACGAACACGCATAAACGTGCATCATCGACAAAGGGAAGTAACCCACTTACGTATAGGAAACGCACCCATCGAGCATATAGGACACCAAGGGAAATGGATGTTTTGATCATATATCTATGTTTGTTTCTTACAGTAATTTCTGATATCGTAAAACTTGTCAAGTTTACAGTAATATGAAACAACTCAAGCGAACACGTGCACAAACACCTTGATATATAGGTTCCGATTCTCGTTAGACAGTGTGCCGCAATGGCGCAGTCGGTAACGCGTCGGACATTGAAAGCTTTCGAGACAGACAGACTTTTTGTGGCGGGTTCGAGGCCGGCCACGGATCTTTTTTTTTATTTTTATTTTTCGTTCGTTAGCGTTATGCAGGCTTCAAAACGTTCCGCAAACGCTTGGTGTTTGTTTCTTGCAATTAAAATTAAATAGAAACAGCGTATTTTGTACGTTTTGCATTAATTAATATTCATTTCTGCAATAATAGCGATTGTTAATCGCATTTCACGTGGGATTACTGTAACGAAACCAGCCGTATGACTTTAGTTTGATATGTTGCGCTAGGTGCCAATCAAGGCTGCTGTATTGTGTTATCATTGCGTGTTGGGTTATTGTCGTTGGCGTCAAAATGCATATGGTACGTACGTATGTTACTGTGAATTTCATAAGCAGCACGTGTGTTAAAGTAACAATTTGTTTTAATATCAATTATATAGAGACTGAACATGTACGGTTACGTATGTATGTAAGTCGGTGCGTGTGTTAAAGTAACAATTTGTTTTAACATCAATTATATAGAGACTGAACATGAACGGTTACGTATGTATGTAAGTCGGTCACATGGTGAATCAGTACACATATAATTAGTTGAGTAAGTATAATAGTATGTTAGTGCATGTACATTGATGTGCTTGCATTACCGAATTGCATTTATTTAAAAAATATCAGTCTGAGAATAGTGGAACCGACTAATCGCAGTACAATTCCAAATTGAATGAGGGAGACCAGGCACCGCATTGAAATTGTGTTTCATATATTTGCGAACTTAACACATTAAGAATGTAAGTAAGCATGTGCGGAGAGAACTGTCCCACTGATTTAGGGGGCGTCTTGTGTCAAACACCCCCTACGCCCCATGCTAGGTAGGAACTATATAAGCCTGGGTGTGTGAAAGAAGACGACTTCATTGAAATGTCATTCCTTCATTTCACATTCTCAGATTGCATTCAGTCGAGTAGATTTAAACTTGGTAATATGCGATAAATTTTTATCACACCCTGAAGGTAACGAACACGCATAAACGTGCATCATCGACAAAGGGAAGTAACCCACTTACGTATAGGAAACGCACCCATCGAGCATATAGGACACCAAGGGAAATGGATGTTTTGATCATATATCTATGTTTGTTTCTTACAGTAATTTCTGATATCGTAAAACTTGTCAAGTTTACAGTAATATGAAACAACTCAAGCGAACACGTGCACAAACACCTTGATATATAGGTTCCGATTCTCGTTAGACAGTGTGCCGCAATGGCGCAGTCGGTAACGCGTCGGACATTGAAAGCTTTCGAGACAGACAGACTTTTTGTGGCGGGTTCGAGGCCGGCCACGGATCTTTTTTTTTATTTTTATTTTTCGTTCGTTAGCGTTATGCAGGCTTCAAAACGTTCCGCAAACGCTTGGTGTTTGTTTCTTGCAATTAAAATTAAATAGAAACAGCGTATTTTGTACGTTTTGCATTAATTAATATTCATTTCTGCAATAATAGCGATTGTTAATCGCATTTCACGTGGGATTACTGTAACGAAACCAGCCGTATGACTTTAGTTTGATATGTTGCGCTAGGTGCCAATCAAGGCTGCTGTATTGTGTTATCATTGCGTGTTGGGTTATTGTCGTTGGCGTCAAAATGCATATGGTACGTACGTATGTTACTGTGAATTTCATAAGCAGCACGTGTGTTAAAGTAACTATTTGTTTTAATATCAATTATATAGAGACTGAACATGTACGGTTACGTATGTATGTAAGTCGGTCACATGGTGAATCAGTACACATATAATTAGTTGAGTAAGTATAATAGTATGTTAGTGCATGTACATTGATGTGCTTGCATTACCGAATTGCATTTATTTAAAAAATATCAGTCTGAGAATAGTGGAACCGACTAATCGCAGTACAATTCCAAATTGAATGAGGGAGACCAGGCACCGCATTGAAATTGTGTTTCATATATTTGCGAACTTAACACATTAAGAATGTAAGTAAGCATGTGCGGAGAGAACTGTCCCACTGATTTAGGGGGCGTCTTGTGTCAAACACCCCATACGCCCCATGCTAGGTAGGAACTATATAAGCGTGGGTGTGTGAAAGAAGACGACTTCATTGAAATGTCATTCCTTCATTTCACATTCTCAGATTGCATTCAGTCGAGTAGATTTAAACTTGGTAATATGCGATAAATTTTTATCACACCCTGAAGGTAACGAACACGCATAAACGTGCATCATCGACAAAGGGAAGTAACCCACTTACGTATAGGAAACGCACCCATCGAGCATATAGGACACCAAGGGAAATGGATGTTTTGATCATATATCTATGTTTGTTTCTTACAGTAATTTCTGATATCGTAAAACTTGTCAAGTTTACAGTAATATGAAACAACTCAAGCGAACACGTGCACAAACACCTTGATATATAGGTTCCGATTCTCGTTAGACAGTGTGCCGCAATGGCGCAGTCGGTAACGCGTCGGACATTGAAAGCTTTCGAGACAGACAGACTTTTTGTGGCGGGTTCGAGGCCGGCCACGGATCTTTTTTTTTATTTTTATTTTTCGTTCGTTAGCGTTATGCAGGCTTCAAAACGTTCCGCAAACGCTTGGTGTTTGTTTCTTGCAATTAAAATTAAATAGAAACAGCGTATTTTGTACGTTTTGCATTAATTAATATTCATTTCTGCAATAATAGCGATTGTTAATCGCATTTCACGTGGGATTACTGTAACGAAACCAGCCGTATGACTTTAGTTTGATATGTTGCGCTAGGTGCCAATCAAGGCTGCTGTATTGTGTTATCATTGCGTGTTGGGTTATTGTCGTTGGCGTCAAAATGCATATGGTACGTACGTATGTTACTGTGAATTTCATAAGCAGCACGTGTGTTAAAGTAACTATTTGTTTTAATATCAATTATATAGAGACTGAACATGTACGGTTACGTATGTATGTAAGTCGGTCACATGGTGAATCAGTACACATATAATTAGTTGAGTAAGTATAATAGTATGTTAGTGCATGTACATTGATGTGCTTGCATTACCGAATTGCATTTATTTAAAAAATATCAGTCTGAGAATAGTGGAACCGACTAATCGCAGTACAATTCCAAATTGAATGAGGGAGACCAGGCACCGCATTGAAATTGTGTTTCATATATTTGCGAACTTAACACATTAAGAATGTAAGTAAGCATGTGCGGAGAGAACTGTCCCACTGATTTAGGGGGCGTCTTGTGTCAAACACCCCATACGCCCCATGCTAGGTAGGAACTATATAAGCGTGGGTGTGTGAAAGAAGACGACTTCATTGAAATGTCATTCCTTCATTTCACATTCTCAGATTGCATTCAGTCGAGTAGATTTAAACTTGGTAATATGCGATAAATTTTTATCACACCTTGAAGGTAACGAACACGCATAAACGTGCATCATCGACAAAGGGAAGTAACCCACTTACGTATAGGAAACGCACCCATCGAGCATATAGGACACCAAGGGAAATGGATGTTTTGATCATATATCTATGTTTGTTTCTTACAGTAATTTCTGATATCGTAAAACTTGTCAAGTTTACAGTAATATGAAACAACTCAAGCGAACACGTGCACAAACACCTTGATATATAGGTTCCGATTCTCGTTAGACAGTGTGCCGCAATGGCGCAGTCGGTAACGCGTCGGACATTGAAAGCTTTCGAGACAGACAGACTTTTTGTGGCGGGTTCGAGGCCGGCCACGGATCTTTTTTTTTATTTTTATTTTTCGTTCGTTAGCGTTATGCAGGCTTCAAAACGTTCCGCAAACGCTTGGTGTTTGTTTCTTGCAATTAAAATTAAATAGAAACAGCGTATTTTGTACGTTTTGCATTAATTAATATTCATTTCTGCAATAATAGCGATTGTTAATCGCATTTCACGTGGGATTACTGTAACGAAACCAGCCGTATGACTTTAGTTTGATATGTTGCGCTAGGTGCCAATCAAGGCTGCTGTATTGTGTTATCATTGCGTGTTGGGTTATTGTCGTTGGCGTCAAAATGCATATGGTACGTACGTATGTTACTGTGAATTTCATAAGCAGCACGTGTGTTAAAGTAACAATTTGTTTTAATATCAATTATATAGAGACTGAACATGTACGGTTACCTATGTATGTAAGTCGGTGCGTGTGTTAAAGTAACAATTTGTTTTAACATCAATTATATAGAGACTGAACATGTACTGTTACGTATGTATGTAAGTCGGTCACATGGTGAATCAGTACACATATAATTAGTTGAGTAAGTATAATAGTATGTTAGTGCATGTACATTGATGTGCTTGCATTACCGAATTGCATTTATTTAAAAAATATCAGTCTGAGAATATTGGAACCGACTAATCGCAGTACAATTCCAAATTGAATGAGGGAGACCAGGCACCGCATTGAAATTGTGTTTCATATATTTGCGAACTTAACACATTAAGAATGTAAGTAAGCATGTGCGGAGAGAACTGTCCCACTGATTTAGGGGGCGTCTTGTGTCAAACACCCCCTACGCCCCATGCTAGGTAGGAACTATATAAGCGTGGGTGTGTGAAAGAAGACGACTTCATTGAAATGTCATTCCTTCATTTCACATTCTCAGATTGCATTCAGTCGAGTAGATTTAAACTTGGTAATATGCGATAAATTTTTATCACACCCTGAAGGTAACGAACACGCATAAACGTGCATCATCGACAAAGGGAAGTAACCCACTTACGTATAGGAAACGCACCCATCGAGCATATAGGACACCAAGGGAAATGGATGTTTTGATCATATATCTATGTTTGTTTCTTACAGTAATTTCTGATATCGTAAAACTTGCCAAGTTTACAGTAATATGAAACAACTCAAGCGAACACGTGCACAAACACCTTGATATATAGGTTCCGATTCTCGTTAGACAGTGTGCCGCAATGGCGCAGTCGGTAACGCGTCGGACATTGAAAGCTTTCGAGACAGACAGACTTTTTGTGGCGGGTTCGAGGCCGGCCACGGATCTTTTTTTTTATTTTTATTTTTCGTTCGTTAGCGTTATGCAGGCTTCAAAACGTTCCGCAAACGCTTGGTGTTTGTTTCTTGCAATTAAAATTAAATAGAAACAGCGTATTTTGTACGTTTTGCATTAATTAATATTCATTTCTGCAATAATAGCGATTGTTAATCGCATTTCACGTGGGATTACTGTAACGAAATCAGCCGTATGACTTTAGTTTGATATGTTGCGCTAGGTGCCAATCAAGGCTGCTGTATTGTGTTATCATTGCGTGTTGGGTTATTGTCGTTGGCGTCAAAATGCATATGGTACGTACGTATGTTACTGTGAATTTCATAAGCAGCACGTGTGTTAAAGTAACAATTTGTTTTAATATCAATTATATAGAGACTGAACATGTACGGTTACGTATGTATGTAAGTCGGTGCGTGTGTTAAAGTAACAATTTGTTTTAACATCAATTATATAGAGACTGAACATGAACGGTTACGTATGTATGTTAGTCGGTCACATGGTGAATCAGTACACATATAATTAGTTGAGTAAGTATAATAGTATGTTAGTGCATGTACATTGATGTGCTTGCATTACCGAATTGCATTTATTTAAAAAATATCAGTCTGAGAATAGTGGAACCGACTAATCGCAGTACAATTCCAAATTGAATGAGGGAGACCAGGCACCGCATTGAAATTGTGTTTCATATATTTGCGAACTTAACACATTAAGAATGTAAGTAAGCATGTGCGGATAGAACTGTCCCACTGATTTAGGGGGCGTCTTGTGTCAAACACCCCCTACGCCCCATGCTAGGTAGGAACTATATAAGCGTGGGTGTGTGAAAGAAGACGACTTCATTGAAATGTCATTCCTTCATTTCACATTCTCAGATTGCATTCAGTCGAGTAGATTTAAACTTGGTAATATGCGATAAATTTTTATCACACCTTGAAGGTAACGAACACGCATAAACGTGCATCATCGACAAAGGGAAGTAACCCACTTACGTATAGGAAACGCACCCATCGAGCATATAGGACACCAAGGGAAATGGATGTTTTGATCATATATCTATGTTTGTTTCTTACAGTAATTTCTGATATCGTAAAACTTGTCAAGTTTACAGTAATATGAAACAACTCAAGCGAACACGTGCACAAACACCTTGATATATAGGTTCCGATTCTCGTTAGACAGTGTGCCGCAATGGCGCAGTCGGTAACGCGTCGGACATTGAAAACTTTCGAGACAGACAGACTTTTTGTGGCGGGTTCGAGGCCGGCCACGGATCTTTTTTTTTATTTTTATTTTTCGTTCGTTAGCGTTATGCAGGCTTCAAAACGTTCCGCAAACGCTTGGTGTTTGTTTCTTGCAATTAAAATTAAATAGAAACAGCGTATTTTGTACGTTTTGCAGTAATTAATATTCATTTCTGCAATAATAGCGATTGTTAATCGCATTTCACGTGGGATTACTGTAACGAAACCAGCCGTATGACGTTAGTTTGATATGTTGCGCTAGGTGCCAATCAAGGCTGCTGTATTGTGTTATCATTGCGTGTTGGGTTATTGTCGTTGGCGTCAAAATGCATATGGTACGTACGTATGTTACTGTGAATTTCATAAGCAGCACGTGTGTTAAAGTAACAATTTGTTTTAATATCAATTATATAGAGACTGAACATGTACGGTTACGTATGTATGTAAGTCGGTGCGTGTGTTAAAGTAACAATTTGTTTTAACATCAATTATATAGAGACTGAACATGTACGGTTACGTATGTATGTAAGTCGGTCACATGGTGAATCAGTACACATATAATTAGTTGAGTAAGTATAATAGTATGTTAGTGCATGTACATTGATGTGCTTGCATTACCGAATTGCATTTATTTAAAAAATATCAGTCTGAGAATAGTGGAACCGACTAATCGCAGTACAATTCCAAATTGAATGAGGGAGACCAGGTACCGCATTGAAATTGTGTTTCATATATTTGCGAACTTAACACATTAAGAATGTAAGTAAGCATGTGCGGAGAGAACTGTCCCACTGATTTAGGGGGCGTCTTGTGTCAAACACCCCCTACGCCCCATGCTAGGTAGGAGCTATATAAGCGTGGGTGTGTGAAAGAAGACGACTTCATTGAAATGTCATTCCTTTATTTCACATTCTCAGATTGCATTCAGTCGAGTAGATTTAAACTTGATAATATGCGATAAATTTTTATCACACCCTGAAGGTAACGAACACGCATAAACGTGCATCATCGACAAAGGGAAGTAACCCACTTACGTATAGGAAACGCACCCATCGAGCATATAGGACACCAAGGGAAATGGATGTTTTGATCATATATCTATGTTTGTTTCTTACAGTAATTTCTGATATCGTAAAACTTGTCAAGTTTACAGTAATATGAAACAACTCAAGCGAACACGTGCACAAACACCTTGATATATAGGTTCCGATTCTCGTTAGACAGTGTGCCGCAATGGCGCAGTCGGTAACGCGTCGGACATTGAAAGCTTTCGAGACAGACAGACTTTTTGTGGCGGGTTCGAGGCCGGCCACGGATCTTTTTTTTTATTTTTATTTTTCGTTCGTTAGCGTTATGCAGGCTTCAAAACGTTCCGCAAACGCTTGGTGTTTGTTTCTTGCAATTAAAATTAAATAGAAACAGCGTATTTTGTACGTTTTGCATTAATTAATATTCATTTCTGCAATAATAGCGATTGTTAATCGCATTTCACGTGGGATTACTGTAACGAAACCAGCCGTATGACTTTAGTTTGATATGTTGCGCTAGGTGCCAATCAAGGCTGCTGTATTGTGTTATCATTGCGTGTTGGGTTATTGTCGTTGGCGTCAAAATGCATATGGTACGTACGTATGTTACTGTGAATTTCATAAGCAGCACGTGTGTTAAAGTAACAATTTGTTTTAATATCAATTATATAGAGACTGAACATGTACGGTTACGTATGTATGTAAGTCGGTGCGTGTGTTAAAGTAACAATTTGTTTTAACATCAATTATATAGAGACTGAACATGTACGGTTACGTATGTATGTAAGTCGGTCACATGGTGAATCAGTACACATATAATTAGTTGAGTAAGTATAATAGTATGTTAGTGCATGTACATTGATGTGCTTGCATTACCGAATTGCATTTATTTAAAAAATATCAGTCTGAGAATAGTGGAACCGACTAATCGCAGTACAATTCCAAATTGAATGAGGGAGACCAGGCACCGCATTGAAATTGTGTTTCATATATTTGCGAACTTAACACATTAAGAATGTAAGTAAGCATGTGCGGAGAGAACTGTCCCACTGATTTAGGGGGCGTCTTGTGTCAAACACCCCCTACGCCCCATGCTAGGTAGGAACTATATAAGCGTGGGTGTGTGAAAGAAGACGACTTCATTGAAATGTCATTCCTTTATTTCACATTCTCAGATTGCATTCAGTCGAGTAGATTTAAACTTGGTAATATGCGATAAATTTTTATCACACCCTGAAGGTAACGAACACGCATAAACGTGCATCATCGACAAAGGGAAGTAACCCACTTACGTATAGGAAACGCACCCATCGAGCATATAGGACACCAAGGGAAATGGATGTTTTGATCATATATCTATGTTTGTTTCTTACAGTAATTTCTGATATCGTAAAACTTGTCAAGTTTACAGTAATATGAAACAACTCAAGCGAACACGTGCACAAACACCTTGATATATAGGTTCCGATTCTCGTTAGACAGTGTGCCGCAATGGCGCAGTCGGTAACGCGTCGGACATTGAAAGCTTTCGAGACAGACAGACTTTTTGTGGCGGGTTCGAGGCCGGCCACGGATCTTTTTTTTTATTTTTATTTTTCGTTCGTTAGCGTTATGCAGGCTTCAAAACGTTCCGCAAACGCTTGGTGTTTGTTTCTTGCAATTAAAATTAAATAGAAACAGCGTATTTTGTACGTTTTGCATTAATTAATATTCATTTCTGCAATAATAGCGATTGTTAATCGCATTTCACGTGGGATTACTGTAACGAAACCAGCCGTATGACTTTAGTTTGATATGTTGCGCTAGGTGCCAATCAAGGCTGCTGTATTGTGTTATCATTGCGTGTTGGGTTATTGTCGTTGGCGTCAAAATGCATATGGTACGTACGTATGTTACTGTGAATTTCATAAGCAGCACGTGTGTTAAAGTAACAATTTGTTTTAATATCAATTATATAGAGACTGAACATGTACGGTTACGTATGTATGTAAGTCGGTGCGTGTGTTAAAGTAACAATTTGTTTTAACATCAATTATATAGAGACTGAACATGAACGGTTACGTATGTATGTAAGTCGGTCACATGGTGAATCAGTACACATATAATTAGTTGAGTAAGTATAATAGTATGTTAGTGCATGTACATTGATGTGCTTGCATTACCGAATTGCATTTATTTAAAAAATATCAGTCTGAGAATAGTGGAACCGACTAATCGCAGTACAATTCCAAATTGAATGAGGGAGACCAGGCACCGCATTGAAATTGTGTTTCATATATTTGCGAACTTAACACATTAAGAATGTAAGTAAGCATGTGCGGAGAGAACTGTCCCACTGATTTAGGGGGCGTCTTGTGTCAAACACCCCCTACGCCCCATGCTAGGTAGGAACTATATAAGCGTGGGTGTGTGAAAGAAGACGACTTCATTGAAATGTCATTCCTTCATTTCACATTCTCAGATTGCATTCAGTCGAGTAGATTTAAACTTGGTAATATGCGATAAATTTTTATCACACCCTGAAGGTAACGAACACGCATAAACGTGCATCATCGACAAAGGGAAGTAACCCACTTACGTATAGGAAACGCACCCATCGAGCATATAGGACACCAAGGGAAATGGATGTTTTGATCATATATCTATGTTTGTTTCTTACAGTAATTTCTGATATCGTAAAACTTGTCAAGTTTACAGTAATATGAAACAACTCAAGCGAACACGTGCACAAACACCTTGATATATAGGTTCCGATTCTCGTTAGACAGTGTGCCGCAATGGCGCAGTCGGTAACGCGTCGGACATTGAAAGCTTTCGAGACAGACAGACTTTTTGTGGCGGGTTCGAGGCCGGCCACGGATCTTTTTTTTTATTTTTATTTTTCGTTCGTTAGCGTTATGCAGGCTTCAAAACGTTCCGCAAACGCTTGGTGTTTGTTTCTTGCAATTAAAATTAAATAGAAACAGCGTATTTTGTACGTTTTGCATTAATTAATATTCATTTCTGCAATAATAGCGATTGTTAATCGCATTTCACGTGGGATTACTGTAACGAAACCAGCCGTATGACTTTAGTTTGATATGTTGCGCTAGGTGCCAATCAAGGCTGCTGTATTGTGTTATCATTGCGTGTTGGGTTATTGTCGTTGGCGTCAAAATGCATATGGTACGTACGTATGTTACTGTGAATTTCATAAGCAGCACGTGTGTTAAAGTAACTATTTGTTTTAATATCAATTATATAGAGACTGAACATGTACGGTTACGTATGTATGTAAGTCGGTCACATGGTGAATCAGTACACATATAATTAGTTGAGTAAGTATAATAGTATGTTAGTGCATGTACATTGATGTGCTTGCATTACCGAATTGCATTTATTTAAAAAATATCAGTCTGAGAATAGTGGAACCGACTAATCGCAGTACAATTCCAAATTGAATGAGGGAGACCAGGCACCGCATTGAAATTGTGTTTCATATATTTGCGAACTTAACACATTAAGAATGTAAGTAAGCATGTGCGGAGAGAACTGTCCCACTGATTTAGGGGGCGTCTTGTGTCAAACACCCCATACGCCCCATGCTAGGTAGGAACTATATAAGCGTGGGTGTGTGAAAGAAGACGACTTCATTGAAATGTCATTCCTTCATTTCACATTCTCAGATTGCATTCAGTCGAGTAGATTTAAACTTGGTAATATGCGATAAATTTTTATCACACCCTGAAGGTAACGAACACGCATAAACGTGCATCATCGACAAAGGGAAGTAACCCACTTACGTATAGGAAACGCACCCATCGAGCATATAGGACACCAAGGGAAATGGATGTTTTGATCATATATCTATGTTTGTTTCTTACAGTAATTTCTGATATCGTAAAACTTGTCAAGTTTACAGTAATATGAAACAACTCAAGCGAACACGTGCACAAACACCTTGATATATAGGTTCCGATTCTCGTTAGACAGTGTGCCGCAATGGCGCAGTCGGTAACGCGTCGGACATTGAAAGCTTTCGAGACAGACAGACTTTTTGTGGCGGGTTCGAGGCCGGCCACGGATCTTTTTTTTTATTTTTATTTTTCGTTCGTTAGCGTTATGCAGGCTTCAAAACGTTCCGCAAACGCTTGGTGTTTGTTTCTTGCAATTAAAATTAAATAGAAACAGCGTATTTTGTACGTTTTGCATTAATTAATATTCATTTCTGCAATAATAGCGATTGTTAATCGCATTTCACGTGGGATTACTGTAACGAAACCAGCCGTATGACTTTAGTTTGATATGTTGCGCTAGGTGCCAATCAAGGCTGCTGTATTGTGTTATCATTGCGTGTTGGGTTATTGTCGTTGGCGTCAAAATGCATATGGTACGTACGTATGTTACTGTGAATTTCATAAGCAGCACGTGTGTTAAAGTAACTATTTGTTTTAATATCAATTATATAGAGACTGAACATGTACGGTTACGTATGTATGTAAGTCGGTCACATGGTGAATCAGTACACATATAATTAGTTGAGTAAGTATAATAGTATGTTAGTGCATGTACATTGATGTGCTTGCATTACCGAATTGCATTTATTTAAAAAATATCAGTCTGAGAATAGTGGAACCGACTAATCGCAGTACAATTCCAAATTGAATGAGGGAGACCAGGCACCGCATTGAAATTGTGTTTCATATATTTGCGAACTTAACACATTAAGAATGTAAGTAAGCATGTGCGGAGAGAACTGTCCCACTGATTTAGGGGGCGTCTTGTGTCAAACACCCCATACGCCCCATGCTAGGTAGGAACTATATAAGCGTGGGTGTGTGAAAGAAGACGACTTCATTGAAATGTCATTCCTTCATTTCACATTCTCAGATTGCATTCAGTCGAGTAGATTTAAACTTGGTAATATGCGATAAATTTTTATCACACCTTGAAGGTAACGAACACGCATAAACGTGCATCATCGACAAAGGGAAGTAACCCACTTACGTATAGGAAACGCACCCATCGAGCATATAGGACACCAAGGGAAATGGATGTTTTGATCATATATCTATGTTTGTTTCTTACAGTAATTTCTGATATCGTAAAACTTGTCAAGTTTACAGTAATATGAAACAACTCAAGCGAACACGTGCACAAACACCTTGATATATAGGTTCCGATTCTCGTTAGACAGTGTGCCGCAATGGCGCAGTCGGTAACGCGTCGGACATTGAAAGCTTTCGAGACAGACAGACTTTTTGTGGCGGGTTCGAGGCCGGCCACGGATCTTTTTTTTTATTTTTATTTTTCGTTCGTTAGCGTTATGCAGGCTTCAAAACGTTCCGCAAACGCTTGGTGTTTGTTTCTTGCAATTAAAATTAAATAGAAACAGCGTATTTTGTACGTTTTGCATTAATTAATATTCATTTCTGCAATAATAGCGATTGTTAATCGCATTTCACGTGGGATTACTGTAACGAAACCAGCCGTATGACTTTAGTTTGATATGTTGCGCTAGGTGCCAATCAAGGCTGCTGTATTGTGTTATCATTGCGTGTTGGGTTATTGTCGTTGGCGTCAAAATGCATATGGTACGTACGTATGTTACTGTGAATTTCATAAGCAGCACGTGTGTTAAAGTAACAATTTGTTTTAATATCAATTATATAGAGACTGAACATGTACGGTTACCTATGTATGTAAGTCGGTGCGTGTGTTAAAGTAACAATTTGTTTTAACATCAATTATATAGAGACTGAACATGTACTGTTACGTATGTATGTAAGTCGGTCACATGGTGAATCAGTACACATATAATTAGTTGAGTAAGTATAATAGTATGTTAGTGCATGTACATTGATGTGCTTGCATTACCGAATTGCATTTATTTAAAAAATATCAGTCTGAGAATATTGGAACCGACTAATCGCAGTACAATTCCAAATTGAATGAGGGAGACCAGGCACCGCATTGAAATTGTGTTTCATATATTTGCGAACTTAACACATTAAGAATGTAAGTAAGCATGTGCGGAGAGAACTGTCCCACTGATTTAGGGGGCGTCTTGTGTCAAACACCCCCTACGCCCCATGCTAGGTAGGAACTATATAAGCGTGGGTGTGTGAAAGAAGACGACTTCATTGAAATGTCATTCCTTCATTTCACATTCTCAGATTGCATTCAGTCGAGTAGATTTAAACTTGGTAATATGCGATAAATTTTTATCACACCCTGAAGGTAACGAACACGCATAAACGTGCATCATCGACAAAGGGAAGTAACCCACTTACGTATAGGAAACGCACCCATCGAGCATATAGGACACCAAGGGAAATGGATGTTTTGATCATATATCTATGTTTGTTTCTTACAGTAATTTCTGATATCGTAAAACTTGTCAAGTTTACAGTAATATGAAACAACTCAAGCGAACACGTGCACAAACACCTTGATATATAGGTTCCGATTCTCGTTAGACAGTGTGCCGCAATGGCGCAGTCGGTAACGCGTCGGACATTGAAAGCTTTCGAGACAGACAGACTTTTTGTGGCGGGTTCGAGGCCGGCCACGGATCTTTTTTTTTATTTTTATTTTTCGTTCGTTAGCGTTATGCAGGCTTCAAAACGTTCCGCAAACGCTTGGTGTTTGTTTCTTGCAATTAAAATTAAATAGAAACAGCGTATTTTGTACGTTTTGCATTAATTAATATTCATTTCTGCAATAATAGCGATTGTTAATCGCATTTCACGTGGGATTACTGTAACGAAATCAGCCGTATGACTTTAGTTTGATATGTTGCGCTAGGTGCCAATCAAGGCTGCTGTATTGTGTTATCATTGCGTGTTGGGTTATTGTCGTTGGCGTCAAAATGCATATGGTACGTACGTATGTTACTGTGAATTTCATAAGCAGCACGTGTGTTAAAGTAACAATTTGTTTTAATATCAATTATATAGAGACTGAACATGTACGGTTACGTATGTATGTAAGTCGGTGCGTGTGTTAAAGTAACAATTTGTTTTAACATCAATTATATAGAGACTGAACATGAACGGTTACGTATGTATGTTAGTCGGTCACATGGTGAATCAGTACACATATAATTAGTTGAGTAAGTATAATAGTATGTTAGTGCATGTACATTGATGTGCTTGCATTACCGAATTGCATTTATTTAAAAAATATCAGTCTGAGAATAGTGGAACCGACTAATCGCAGTACAATTCCAAATTGAATGAGGGAGACCAGGCACCGCATTGAAATTGTGTTTCATATATTTGCGAACTTAACACATTAAGAATGTAAGTAAGCATGTGCGGAGAGAACTGTCCCACTGATTTAGGGGGCGTCTTGTGTCAAACACCCCCTACGCCCCATGCTAGGTAGGAACTATATAAGCGTGGGTGTGTGAAAGAAGACGACTTCATTGAAATGTCATTCCTTCATTTCACATTCTCAGATTGCATTCAGTCGAGTAGATTTAAACTTGGTAATATGCGATAAATTTTTATCACACCTTGAAGGTAACGAACACGCATAAACGTGCATCATCGACAAAGGGAAGTAACCCACTTACGTATAGGAAACGCACCCATCGAGCATATAGGACACCAAGGGAAATGGATGTTTTGATCATATATCTATGTTTGTTTCTTACAGTAATTTCTGATATCGTAAAACTTGTCAAGTTTACAGTAATATGAAACAACTCAAGCGAACACGTGCACAAACACCTTGATATATAGGTTCCGATTCTCGTTAGACAGTGTGCCGCAATGGCGCAGTCGGTAACGCGTCGGACATTGAAAGCTTTCGAGACAGACAGACTTTTTGTGGCGGGTTCGAGGCCGGCCACGGATCTTTTTTTTTATTTTTATTTTTCGTTCGTTAGCGTTATGCAGGCTTCAAAACGTTCCGCAAACGCTTGGTGTTTGTTTCTTGCAATTAAAATTAAATAGAAACAGCGTATTTTGTACGTTTTGCAGTAATTAATATTCATTTCTGCAATAATAGCGATTGTTAATCGCATTTCACGTGGGATTACTGTAACGAAACCAGCCGTATGACGTTAGTTTGATATGTTGCGCTAGGTGCCAATCAAGGCTGCTGTATTGTGTTATCATTGCGTGTTGGGTTATTGTCGTTGGCGTCAAAATGCATATGGTACGTACGTATGTTACTGTGAATTTCATAAGCAGCACGTGTGTTAAAGTAACAATTTGTTTTAATATCAATTATATAGAGACTGAACATGTACGGTTACGTATGTATGTAAGTCGGTGCGTGTGTTAAAGTAACAATTTGTTTTAACATCAATTATATAGAGACTGAACATGTACGGTTACGTATGTATGTAAGTCGGTCACATGGTGAATCAGTACACATATAATTAGTTGAGTAAGTATAATAGTATGTTAGTGCATGTACATTGATGTGCTTGCATTACCGAATTGCATTTATTTAAAAAATATCAGTCTGAGAATAGTGGAACCGACTAATCGCAGTACAATTCCAAATTGAATGAGGGAGACCAGGTACCGCATTGAAATTGTGTTTCATATATTTGCGAACTTAACACATTAAGAATGTAAGTAAGCATGTGCGGAGAGAACTGTCCCACTGATTTAGGGGGCGTCTTGTGTCAAACACCCCCTACGCCCCATGCTAGGTAGGAGCTATATAAGCGTGGGTGTGTGAAAGAAGACGACTTCATTGAAATGTCATTCCTTTATTTCACATTCTCAGATTGCATTCAGTCGAGTAGATTTAAACTTGATAATATGCGATAAATTTTTATCACACCCTGAAGGTAACGAACACGCATAAACGTGCATCATCGACAAAGGGAAGTAACCCACTTACGTATAGGAAACGCACCCATCGAGCATATAGGACACCAAGGGAAATGGATGTTTTGATCATATATCTATGTTTGTTTCTTACAGTAATTTCTGATATCGTAAAACTTGTCAAGTTTACAGTAATATGAAACAACTCAAGCGAACACGTGCACAAACACCTTGATATATAGGTTCCGACTCTCGTTAGACAGTATGCCGCAATGGCGCAATCGGTAACGCGTCGGACATTGAAAGCTTTCGAGACAGACAGACTTTTTGTGGCGGGTTCGAGGCCGGCCACGGATCTTTTTTTTATTTTTATTTTTCGTTCGTTAGCGTTATGCAGGCTTCAAAACGTTCCGCAAACGCTTGGTGTTTGTTTCTTGCAATTAAAATTAAATAGAAACAGCGTATTTTGTACGTTTTGCATTAATTAATATTCATTTCTGCAATAATAGCGATTGTTAATCGCATTTCACGTGGGATTACTGTAACGAAACCAGCCGTATGACTTTAGTTTGATATGTTGCGCTAGGTGCCAATCAAGGCTGCTGTATTGTGTTATCATTGCGTGTTGGGTTATTGTCGTTGGCGTCAAAATGCATATGGTACGTACGTATGTTACTGTGAATTTCATAAGCAGCACGTGTGTTAAAGTAACAATTTGTTTTAATATCAATTATATAGAGACTGAACATGTACGGTTACGTATGTATGTAAGTCGGTGCGTGTGTTAAAGTAACAATTTGTTTTAACATCAATTATATAGAGACTGAACATGAACGGTTACGTATGTATGTAAGTCGGTCACATGGTGAATCAGTACACATATAATTAGTTGAGTAAGTATAATAGTATGTTAGTGCATGTACATTGATGTGCTTGCATTACCGAATTGCATTTATTTAAAAAATATCAGTCTGAGAATAGTGGAACCGACTAATCGCAGTACAATTCCAAATTGAATGAGGGAGACCAGGCACCGCATTGAAATTGTGTTTCATATATTTGCGAACTTAACACATTAAGAATGTAAGTAAGCATGTGCGGAGAGAACTGTCCCACTGATTTAGGGGGCGTCTTGTGTCAAACACCCCCTACGCCCCATGCTAGGTAGGAGCTATATAAGCGTGGGTGTGTGAAAGAAGACGACTTCATTGAAATGTCATTCCTTTATTTCACATTCTCAGATTGCATTCAGTCGAGTAGATTTAAACTTGATAATATGCGATAAATTTTTATCACACCCTGAAGGTAACGAACACGCATAAACGTGCATCATCGACAAAGGGAAGTAACCCACTTACGTATAGGAAACGCACCCATCGAGCATATAGGACACCAAGGGAAATGGATGTTTTGATCATATATCTATGTTTGTTTCTTACAGTAATTTCTGATATCGTAAAACTTGCCAAGTTTACAGTAATATGAAACAACTCAAGCGAACACGTGCACAAACACCTTGATATATAGGTTCCGACTCTCGTTAGACAGTATGCCGCAATGGCGCAGTCGGTAACGCGTCGGACATTGAAAGCTTTCGAGACAGACAGACTTTTTGTGGCGGGTTCGAGGCCGGCCACGGATCTTTTTTTTTATTTTTATTTTTCGTTCGTTAGCGTTATGCAGGCTTCAAAACGTTCCGCAAACGCTTGGTGTTTGTTTCTTGCAATTAAAATTAAATAGAAACAGCGTATTTTGTACGTTTTGCAGTAATTAATATTCATTTCTGCAATAATAGCGATTGTTAATCGCATTTCACGTGGGATTACTGTAACGAAACCAGCCGTATGACTTTAGTTTGATATGTTGCGCTAGGTGCCAATCAAGGCTGCTGTATTGTGTTATCATTGCGTGTTGGGTTATTGTCGTTGGCGTCAAAATGCATATGGTACGTACGTATGTTACTGTGAATTTTATAAGCAGCACATGTGTTAAAGTAACAATTTGTTTTAATATCAATTATATAGAGACTGAACATGTACGGTTACGTATGTATGTAAGTCGGTGCGTGTGTTAAAGTAACAATTTGTTTTAACATCAATTATATAGAGACTGAACATGAACGGTTACGTATGTATGTAAGTCGGTCACATGGTGAATCAGTACACATATAATTAGTTGAGTAAGTATAATAGTATGTTAGTGCATGTACATTGATGTGCTTGCATTACCGAATTGCATTTATTTAAAACATATCAGTCTGAGAATAGTGGAACCGACTAATCGCAGTACAATTCCAAATTGAATGAGGGAGACCAGGCACCGCATTGAAATTGTGTTTCATATATTTGCGAACTTAACACATTAAGAATGTAAGTAAGCATGTGCGGAGAGAACTGTCCCACTGATTTAGGGGGCGTCTTGTGTCAAACACCCCCTACGCCCCATGCTAGGTAGGAACTATATAAGCGTGGGTGTGTGAAATAAGACGACTTCATTGAAATGTCATTCCTTCATTTCACATTCTCAGATTGCATTCAGTCGAGTAGATTTAAACTTGGTAATATGCGATAAATTTTTATCACACCCTGAAGGTAACGAACACGCATAAACGTGCATCATCGACAAAGGGAAGTAACCCACTTACGTATAGGAAACGCACCCATCGAGCATATAGGACACCAAGGGAAATGGATGTTTTGATCATATATCTATGTTTGTTTCTTACAGTAATTTCTGATATCGTAAAACTTGTCAAGTTTACAGTAATATGAAACAACTCAAGCGAACACGTGCACAAACACCTTGATATATAGGTTCCGACTCTCGTTAGACAGTATGCCGCAATGGCGCAGTCGGTAACGCGTCGGACATTGAAAGCTTTCGAGACAGACAGACTTTTTGTGGCGGGTTCGAGGCCGGCCACGGATCTTTTTTTTATTTTTATTTTTCGTTCGTTAGCGTTATGCAGGCTTCAAAACGTTCCGCAAACGCTTGGTGTTTGTTTCTTGCAATTAAACTTAAATAGAAACAGCGTATTTTGTACGTTTTGCATTAATTAATATTCATTTCTGCAATAATAGCGATTGTTAATCGCATTTCACGTGGGATTACTGTAACGAAACCAGCCGTATGACTTTAGTTTGATATGTTGCGCTAGGTGCCAATCAAGGCTGCTGTATTGTGTTATCATTGCGTGTTGGGTTATTGTCGTTGGCGTCAAAATGCATATGGTACGTACGTATGTTACTGTGAATTTCATAAGCAGCACGTGTGTTAAAGTAACAATTTGTTTTAATATCAATTATATAGAGACTGAACATGTACGGTTACGTATGTATGTAAGTCGGTGCGTGTGTTAAAGTAACAATTTGTTTTAACATCAATTATATAGAGACTGAACATGTACGGTTACGTATGTATGTAAGTCGGTCAAATGGTGAATCAGTACACATATAATTAGTTGAGTAAGTATAATAGTATGTTAGTGCATGTACATTGATGTGCTTGCATTACCGAATTGCATTTATTTAAAACATATCAGTCTGAGAATAGTGGAACCGACTAATCGCAGTACAATTCCAAATTGAATGAGGGAGACCAGGCACCGCATTGAAATTGTGTTTCATATATTTGCGAACTTAACACATTAAGAATGTAAGTAAGCATGTGCGGAGAGAACTGTCCCACTGATTTAGGGGGCGTCTTGTGTCAAACACCCCCTACGCCCCATGCTAGGTAGGAACTATATAAGCGTGGGTGTGTGAAATAAGACGACTTCATTGAAATGTCATTCCTTCATTTCACATTCTCAGATTGCATTCAGTCGAGTAGATTTAAACTTGGTAATATGCGATAAATTTTTATCACACCCTGAAGGTAACGAACACGCATAAACGTGCATCATCGACAAAGGGAAGTAACCCACTTACGTATAGGAAACGCACCCATCGAGCATATAGGACACCAAGGGAAATGGATGTTTTGATCATATATCTATGTTTGTTTCTTACAGTAATTTCTGATATCGTAAAACTTGTCAAGTTTACAGTAATATGAAACAACTCAAGCGAACACGTGCACAAACACCTTGATATATAGGTTCCGATTCTCGTTAGACAGTGTGCCGCAATGGCGCAGTCGGTAACGCGTCGGACATTGAAAGCTTTCGAGACAGACAGACTTTTTGTGGCGGGTTCGAGGCCGGCCACGGATCTTTTTTTTAATTTTTATTTTTCGTTCGTTAGCGTTATGCAGGCTTCAAAACGTTCCGCAAACGCTTGGTGTTTGTTTCTTGCAATTAAAATTAAATAGAAACAGCGTATTTTGTACGTTTTGCATTAATTAATATTCATTTCTGCAATAATAGCGATTGTTAATCGCATTTCACGTGGGATTACTGTAACGAAACCAGCCGTATGACTTTAGTTTGATATGTTGCGCTAGGTGCCAATCAAGGCTGCTGTATTGTGTTATCATTGCGTGTTGGGTTATTGTCGTTGGCGTCAAAATGCATATGGTACGTACGTATGTTACTGTGAATTTCATAAGCAGCACGTGTGTTAAAGTAACAATTTGTTTTAATATCAATTATATAGAGACTGAACATGTACGGTTACGTATGTATGTAAGTCGGTGCGTGTGTTAAAGTAACAATTTGTTTTTACATCAATTATATAGAGACTGAACATTTACGGTTACGTATGTATGTAAGTCGGTCAAATGGTGAATCAGTACACATATAATTAGTTGAGTAAGTATAATAGTATGTTAGTGCATGTACATTGATGTGCTTGCATTACCGAATTGCATTTATTTAAAACATATCAGTCTGAGAATAGTGGAACCGACTAATCGCAGTACAATTCCAAATTGAATGAGGGAGACCAGGCACCGCATTGAAATTGTGTTTCATATATTTGCGAACTTAACACATTAAGAATGTAAGTAAGCATGTGCGGAGAGAACTGTCCCACTGATTTAGGGGGCGTCTTGTGTCAAACACCCCCTACGCCCCATGCTAGGTAGGAACTATATAAGCGTGGGTGTGTGAAATAAGACGACTTCATTGAAATGTCATTCCTTCATTTCACATTCTCAGATTGCATTCAGTCGAGTAGATTTAAACTTGGTAATATGCGATAAATTTTTATCACACCCTGAATGTAACGAACACGCATAAACGTGCATCATCGACAAAGGGAAGTAACCCACTTACGTATAGGAAACGCACCCATCGAGCATATAGGACACCAAGGGAAATGGATGTTTTGATCATATATCTATGTTTGTTTCTTACAGTAATTTCTGATATCGTAAAACTTGTCAAGTTTACAGTAATATGAAACAACTCAAGCGAACACGTGCACAAACACCTTGATATATAGGTTCCGATTCTCGTTAGACAGTGTGCCGCAATGGCGCAGTCGGTAACGCGTCGGACATTGAAAGCTTTCGAGACAGACAGACTTTTTGTGGCGGGTTCGAGGCCGGCCACGGATCTTTTTTTTAATTTTTATTTTTCGTTCGTTAGCGTTATGCAGGCTTCAAAACGTTCCGCAAACGCTTGGTGTTTGTTTCTTGCAATTAAAATTAAATAGAAACAGCGTATTTTGTACGTTTTGCATTAATTAATATTCATTTCTGCAATAATAGCGATTGTTAATCGCATTTCACGTGGGATTACTGTAACGAAACCAGCCGTATGACTTTAGTTTGATATGTTGCGCTAGGTGCCAATCAAGGCTGCTGTATTGTGTTATCATTGCGTGTTGGGTTATTGTCGTTGGCGTCAAAATGCATATGGTACGTGCGTATGTTACTGTGAATTTCATAAGCAGCACGTGTGTTAAAGTAACAATTTGTTTTAATATCAATTATATAGAGACTGAACATGTACGGTTACGTATGTATGTAAGTCGGTGCGTGTGTTAAAGTAACAATTTGTTTTAACATCAATTATATAGAGACTGAACATGAACGGTTACGTATGTATGTAAGTCGGTCACATGGTGAATCAGTACACATATAATTAGTTGAGTAAGTATAATAGTATGTTAGTGCATGTACATTGATGTGCTTGCATTACCGAATTGCATTTATTTAAAACATATCAGTCTGAGAATAGTGGAACCGACTAATCGCAGTACAATTCCAAATTGAATGAGGGAGACCAGGCACCGCATTGAAATTGTGTTTCATATATTTGCGAACTTAACACATTAAGAATGTAAGTAAGCATGTGCGGAGAGAACTGTCCCACTGATTTAGGGGGCGTCTTGTGTCAAACACCCCCTACGCCCCATGCTAGGTAGGAACTATATAAGCGTGGGTGTGTGAAATAAGACGACTTCATTGAAATGTCATTCCTTCATTTCACATTCTCAGATTGCATTCAGTCGAGTAGATTTAAACTTGGTAATATGCGATAAATTTTTATCACACCCTGAAGGTAACGAACACGCATAAACGTGCATCATCGACAAAGGGAAGTAACCCACTTACGTATAGGAAACGCACCCATCGAGCATATAGGACACCAAGGGAAATGGATGTTTTGATCATATATCTATGTTTGTTTCTTACAGTAATTTCTGATATCGTAAAACTTGTCAAGTTTACAGTAATATGAAACAACTCAAGCGAACACGTGCACAAACACCTTGATATATAGGTTCCGATTCTCGTTAGACAGTGTGCCGCAATGGCGCAGTCGGTAACGCGTCGGACATTGAAAGCTTTCGAGACAGACAGACTTTTTGTGGCGGGTTCGAGGCCGGCCACGGATCTTTTTTTTAATTTTTATTTTTCGTTCGTTAGCGTTATGCAGGCTTCAAAACGTTCCGCAAACGCTTGGTGTTTGTTTCTTGCAATTAAAATTAAATAGAAACAGCGTATTTTGTACGTTTTGCATTAATTAATATTCATTTCTGCAATAATAGCGATTGTTAATCGCATTTCACGTGGGATTACTGTAACGAAACCAGCCGTATGACTTTAGTTTGATATGTTGCGCTAGGTGCCAATCAAGGCTGCTGTATTGTGTTATCATTGCGTGTTGGGTTATTGTCGTTGGCGTCAAAATGCATATGGTACGTACGTATGTTACTGTGAATTTCATAAGCAGCACGTGTGTTAAAGTAACAATTTGTTTTAATATCAATTATATAGAGACTGAACATGTACGGTTACGTATGTATGTAAGTCGGTGCGTGTGTTAAAGTAACAATTTGTTTTTACATCAATTATATAGAGACTGAACATGTACGGTTACGTATGTATGTAAGTCGGTCAAATGGTGAATCAGTACACATATAATTAGTTGAGTAAGTATAATAGTATGTTAGTGCATGTACATTGATGTGCTTGCATTACCGAATTGCATTTATTTAAAACATATCAGTCTGAGAATAGTGGAACCGACTAATCGCAGTACAATTCCAAATTGAATGAGGGAGACCAGGCACCGCATTGAAATTGTGTTTCATATATTTGCGAACTTAACACATTAAGAATGTAAGTAAGCATGTGCGGAGAGAACTGTCCCACTGATTTAGGGGGCGTCTTGTGTCAAACACCCCCTACGCCCCATGCTAGGTAGGAACTATATAAGCGTGGGTGTGTGAAATAAGACGACTTCATTGAAATGTCATTCCTTCATTTCACATTCTCAGATTGCATTCAGTCGAGTAGATTTAAACTTGGTAATATGCGATAAATTTTTATCACACCCTGAAGGTAACGAACACGCATAAACGTGCATCATCGACAAAGGGAAGTAACCCACTTACGTATAGGAAACGCACCCATCGAGCATATAGGACACCAAGGGAAATGGATGTTTTGATCATATATCTATGTTTGTTTCTTACAGTAATTTCTGATATCGTAAAACTTGTCAAGTTTACAGTAATATGAAACAACTCAAGCGAACACGTGCACAAACACCTTGATATATAGGTTCCGATTCTCGTTAGACAGTGTGCCGCAATGGCGCAGTCGGTAACGCGTCGGACATTGAAACCTTTCGAGACAGACAGACTTTTTGTGGCGGGTTCGAGGCCGGCCACGGATCTTTTTTTTAATTTTTATTTTTCGTTCGTTAGCGTTATGCAGGCTTCAAAACGTTCCGCAAACGCTTGGTGTTTGTTTCTTGCAATTAAAATTAAATAGAAACAGCGTATTTTGTACGTTTTGCATTAATTAATATTCATTTCTGCAATAATAGCGATTGTTAATCGCATTTCACGTGGGATTACTGTAACGAAACCAGCCGTATGACTTTAGTTTGATATGTTGCGCTAGGTGCCAATCAAGGCTGCTGTATTGTGTTATCATTGCGTGTTGGGTTATTGTCGTTGGCGTCAAAATGCATATGGTACGTACGTATGTTACTGTGAATTTCATAAGCAGCACGTGTGTTAAAGTAACAATTTGTTTTAATATCAATTATATAGAGACTGAACATGTACGGTTACGTATGTATGTAAGTCGGTGCGTGTGTTAAAGTAACAATTTGTTTTAACATCAATTATATAGAGACTGAACATGAACGGTTACGTATGTATGTAAGTCGGTCACATGGTGAATCAGTACACATATAATTAGTTGAGTAAGTATAATAGTATGTTAGTGCATGTACATTGATGTGCTTGCATTACCGAATTGCATTTATTTAAAAAATATCAGTCTGAGAATAGTGGAACCGACTAATCGCAGTACAATTCCAAATTGAATGAGGGAGACCAGGCACCGCATTGAAATTGTGTTTCATATATTTGCGAACTTAACACATTAAGAATGTAAGTAAGCATGTGCGGAGAGAACTGTCCCACTGATTTAGGGGGCGTCTTGTGTCAAACACCCCCTACGCCCCATGCTAGGTAGGAACTATATAAGCGTGGGTGTGTGAAAGAAGACGACTTCATTGAAATGTCATTCCTTCATTTCACATTCTCAGATTGCATTCAGTCGAGTAGATTTAAACTTGGTAATATGCGATAAATTTTTATCACACCCTGAAGGTAACGAACACGCATAAACGTGCATCATCGACAAAGGGAAGTAACCCACTTACGTATAGGAAACGCACCCATCGAGCATATAGGACACCAAGGGAAATGGATGTTTTGATCATATATCTATGTTTGTTTCTTACAGTAATTTCTGATATCGTAAAACTTGTCAAGTTTACAGTAATATGAAACAACTCAAGCGAACACGTGCACAAACACCTTGATATATAGGTTCCGATTCTCGTTAGACAGTGTGCCGCAATGGCGCAGTCGGTAACGCGTCGGACATTGAAAGCTTTCGAGACAGACAGACTTTTTGTGGCGGGTTCGAGGCCGGCCACGGATCTTTTTTTTTATTTTTATTTTTCGTTCGTTAGCGTTATGCAGGCTTCAAAACGTTCCGCAAACGCTTGGTGTTTGTTTCTTGCAATTAAAATTAAATAGAAACAGCGTATTTTGTACGTTTTGCATTAATTAATATTCATTTCTGCAATAATAGCGATTGTTAATCGCATTTCACGTGGGATTACTGTAACGAAACCAGCCGTATGACTTTAGTTTGATATGTTGCGCTAGGTGCCAATCAAGGCTGCTGTATTGTGTTATCATTGCGTGTTGGGTTATTGTCGTTGGCGTCAAAATGCATATGGTACGTACGTATGTTACTGTGAATTTCATAAGCAGCACGTGTGTTAAAGTAACAATTTGTTTTAATATCAATTATATAGAGACTGAACATGTACGGTTACGTATGTATGTAAGTCGGTGCGTGTGTTAAAGTAACAATTTGTTTTAACATCAATTATATAGAGACTGAACATGTACGGTTACGTATGTATGTAAGTCGGTCACATGGTGAATCAGTACACATATAATTAGTTGAGTAAGTATAATAGTATGTTAGTGCATGTACATTGATGTGCTTGCATTACCGAATTGCATTTATTTAAAAAATATCAGTCTGAGAATAGTGGAACCGACTAATCGCAGTACAATTCCAAATTGAATGAGGGAGACCAGGCACCGCATTGAAATTGTGTTTCATATATTTGCGAACTTAACACATTAAGAATGTAAGTAAGCATGTGCGGAGAGAACTGTCCCACTGATTTAGGGGGCGTCTTGTGTCAAACACCCCCTACGCCCCATGCTAGGTAGGAACTATATAAGCGTGGGTGTGTGAAAGAAGACGACTTCATTGAAATGTCATTCCTTCATTTCACATTCTCAGATTGCATTCAGTCGAGTAGATTTAAACTTGGTAATATGCGATAAATTTTTATCACACCCTGAAGGTAACGAACACGCATAAACGTGCATCATCGACAAAGGGAAGTAACCCACTTACGTATAGGAAACGCACCCATCGAGCATATAGGACACCAAGGGAAATGGATGTTTTGATCATATATCTATGTTTGTTTCTTACAGTTATTTCTGATATCGTAAAACTTGCCAAGTTTACAGTAATATGAAACAACCCAAGCGAACACGTGCACAAACACCTTGATATATAGGTTCCGATTCTCGTTAAACAGTGTGCCGCAATGGCGCAGTCGGTAACGCGTCGGACATTGAAAGCTTTCGAGACAGACAGACTTTTTGTGGCGGGTTCGAGGCCGGCCACGGATCTTTTTTTTAATTTTTATTTTTCGTTCGTTAGCGTTATGCAGGCTTCAAAACGTTCCGCAAACGCTTGGTGTTTGTTTCTTGCAATTAAAATTAAATAGAAACAGCGTATTTTGTACGTTTTGCATTAATTAATATTCATTTCTGCAATAATAGCGATTGTTAATCGCATTTCACGTGGGATTACTGTAACGAAACCAGCCGTATGACTTTAGTTTGATATGTTGCGCTAGGTGCCAATCAAGGCTGCTGTATTGTGTTATCATTGCGTGTTGGGTTATTGTCGTTGGCGTCAAAATGCATATGGTACGTACGTATGTTACTGTGAATTTCATAAGCAGCACGTGTGTTAAAGTAACAATTTGTTTTAATATCAATTATATAGAGACTGAACATGTACGGTTACGTATGTATGTAAGTCGGTGCGTGTGTTAAAGTAACAATTTGTTTTAACATCAATTATATAGAGACTGAACATGTACGGTTACGTATGTATGTAAGTCGGTCACATGGTGAATCAGTACACATATAATTAGTTGAGTAAGTATAATAGTATGTTAGTGCATGTACATTGATGTGCTTGCATTACCGAATTGCATTTATTTAAAAAATATCAGTCTGAGAATAGTGGAACCGACTAATCGCAGTACAATTCCAAATTGAATGAGGGAGACCAGGCACCGCATTGAAATTGTGTTTCATATATTTGCGAACTTAACACATTAAGAATGTAAGTAAGCATGTGCGGAGAGAACTGTCCCACTGATTTAGGGGGCGTCTTGTGTCAAACACCCCATACGCCCCATGCTAGGTAGGAACTATATAAGCGTGGGTGTGTGAAAGAAGACGACTTCATTGAAATGTCATTCCTTCATTTCACATTCTCAGATTGCATTCAGTCGAGTAGATTTAAACTTGGTAATATGCGATAAATTTTTATCACACCCTGAAGGTAACGAACACGCATAAACGTGCATCATCGACAAAGGGAAGTAACCCACTTACGTATAGGAAACGCACCCATCGAGCATATAGGACACCAAGGGAAATGGATGTTTTGATCATATATCTATGTTTGTTTCTTACAGTAATTTCTGATATCGTAAAACTTGCCAAGTTTACAGTAATATGAAACAACTCAAGCGAACACGTGCACAAACACCTTGATATATAGGTTCCGATTCTCGTTAGACAGTGTGCCGCAATGGCGCAGTCGGTAACGCGTCGGACATTGAAAGCTTTCGAGACAGACAGACTTTTTGTGGCGGGTTCGAGGCCGGCCACGGATCTTTTTTTTTATTTTTATTTTTCGTTCGTTAGCGTTATGCAGGCTTCAAAACGTTCCGCAAACGCTTGGTGTTTGTTTCTTGCAATTAAAATTAAATAGAAACAGCGTATTTTGTACGTTTTGCATTAATTAATATTCATTTCTGCAATAATAGCGATTGTTAATCGCATTTCACGTGGGATTACTGTAACGAAACCAGCCGTATGACTTTAGTTTGATATGTTGCGCTAGGTGCCAATCAAGGCTGCTGTATTGTGTTATCATTGCGTGTTGGGTTATTGTCGTTGGCGTCAAAATGCATATGGTACGTACGTATGTTACTGTGAATTTCATAAGCAGCACGTGTGTTAAAGTAACGATTTATTTAATATCAATTATATAGAGACTGAACATGTACGGTTACGTATGTATGTAAGTCGGTGCGTGTGTTAAAGTAACAATTTGTTTTAACATCAATTATATAGAGACTGAACATGTACGGTTACGTATGTATGTAAGTCGGTCACATGGTGAATCAGTACACATATAATTAGTTGAGTAAGTATAATAGTATGTTAGTGCATGTACATTGATGTGCTTGCATTACCGAATTGCATTTATTTAAAAAATATCAGTCTGAGAATAGTGGAACCGACTAATCGCAGTACAATTCCAAATTGAATGAGGGAGACCAGGCACCGCATTGAAATTGTGTTTCATATATTTGCAAACTTAACACATTAAGAATGTAAGTAAGCATGTGCGGAGAGAACTGTCCCACTGATTTAGGGGGCGTCTTGTGTCAAACACCCCCTACGCCCCATGCTAGGTAGGAACTATATAAGTGTGGGTGTGTGAAAGAAGACGACTTCATTGAAATGTCATTCCTTCATTTCACATTCTCAGATTGCATTCAGTCGAGTAGATTTAAACTTGGTAATATGCGATAAATTTTTATCACACCCTGAAGGTAACGAACACGCATAAACGTGCATCATCGACAAAGGGAAGTAACCCACTTACGTATAGGAAACGCACCCATCGAGCATATAGGACACCAAGGGAAATGGATGTTTTGATCATATATCTATGTTTGTTTCTTACAGTAATTTCTGATATCGTAAAACTTGTCAAGTTTACAGTAATATGAAACAACTCAAGCGAACACGTGCACAAACACCTTGATATATAGGTTCCGATTCTCGTTAGACAGTGTGCCGCAATGGCGCAGTCGGTAACGCGTCGGACATTGAAAGCTTTCGAGACAGACAGACTTTTTGTGGCGGGTTCGAGGCCGGCCACGGATCTTTTTTTTAATTTTTATTTTTCGTTCGTTAGCGTTATGCAGGCTTCAAAACGTTCCGCAAACGCTTGGTGTTTGTTTCTTGCAATTAAAATTAAATAGAAACAGCGTATTTTGTACGTTTTGCATTAATTAATATTCATTTCTGCAATAATAGCGATTGTTAATCGCATTTCACGTGGGATTACTGTAACGAAACCAGCCGTATGACTTTAGTTTGATATGTTGCGCTAGGTGCCAATCAAGGCTGCTGTATTGTGTTATCATTGCGTGTTGGGTTATTGTCGTTGGCGTCAAAATGCATATGGTACGTACGTATGTTACTGTGAATTTCATAAGCAGCACGTGTGTTAAAGTAACAATTTGTTTTAATATCAATTATATAGAGACTGAACATGTACGGTTACGTATGTATGTAAGTCGGTGCGTGTGTTAAAGTAACAATTTGTTTTTACATCAATTATATAGAGACTGAACATGTACGGTTACGTATGTATGTAAGTCGGTCAAATGGTGAATCAGTACACATATAATTAGTTGAGTAAGTATAATAGTATGTTAGTGCATGTACATTGATGTGCTTGCATTACCGAATTGCATTTATTTAAAACATATCAGTCTGAGAATAGTGGAACCGACTAATCGCAGTACAATTCCAAATTGAATGAGGGAGACCAGGCACCGCATTGAAATTGTGTTTCATATATTTGCGAACTTAACACATTAAGAATGTAAGTAAGCATGTGCGGAGAGAACTGTCCCACTGATTTAGGGGGCGTCTTGTGTCAAACACCCCCTACGCCCCATGCTAGGTAGGAACTATATAAGCGTGGGTGTGTGAAATAAGACGACTTCATTGAAATGTCATTCCTTCATTTCACATTCTCAGATTGCATTCAGTCGAGTAGATTTAAACTTGGTAATATGCGATAAATTTTTATCACACCCTGAAGGTAACGAACACGCATAAACGTGCATCATCGACAAAGGGAAGTAACCCACTTACGTATAGGAAACGCACCCATCGAGCATATAGGACACCAAGGGAAATGGATGTTTTGATCATATATCTATGTTTGTTTCTTACAGTAATTTCTGATATCGTAAAACTTGTCAAGTTTACAGTAATATGAAACAACTCAAGCGAACACGTGCACAAACACCTTGATATATAGGTTCCGATTCTCGTTAGACAGTGTGCCGCAATGGCGCAGTCGGTAACGCGTCGGACATTGAAACCTTTCGAGACAGACAGACTTTTTGTGGCGGGTTCGAGGCCGGCCACGGATCTTTTTTTTAATTTTTATTTTTCGTTCGTTAGCGTTATGCAGGCTTCAAAACGTTCCGCAAACGCTTGGTGTTTGTTTCTTGCAATTAAAATTAAATAGAAACAGCGTATTTTGTACGTTTTGCATTAATTAATATTCATTTCTGCAATAATAGCGATTGTTAATCGCATTTCACGTGGGATTACTGTAACGAAACCAGCCGTATGACTTTAGTTTGATATGTTGCGCTAGGTGCCAATCAAGGCTGCTGTATTGTGTTATCATTGCGTGTTGGGTTATTGTCGTTGGCGTCAAAATGCATATGGTACGTACGTATGTTACTGTGAATTTCATAAGCAGCACGTGTGTTAAAGTAACAATTTGTTTTAATATCAATTATATAGAGACTGAACATGTACGGTTACGTATGTATGTAAGTCGGTGCGTGTGTTAAAGTAACAATTTGTTTTAACATCAATTATATAGAGACTGAACATGAACGGTTACGTATGTATGTAAGTCGGTCACATGGTGAATCAGTACACATATAATTAGTTGAGTAAGTATAATAGTATGTTAGTGCATGTACATTGATGTGCTTGCATTACCGAATTGCATTTATTTAAAAAATATCAGTCTGAGAATAGTGGAACCGACTAATCGCAGTACAATTCCAAATTGAATGAGGGAGACCAGGCACCGCATTGAAATTGTGTTTCATATATTTGCGAACTTAACACATTAAGAATGTAAGTAAGCATGTGCGGAGAGAACTGTCCCACTGATTTAGGGGGCGTCTTGTGTCAAACACCCCCTACGCCCCATGCTAGGTAGGAACTATATAAGCGTGGGTGTGTGAAAGAAGACGACTTCATTGAAATGTCATTCCTTCATTTCACATTCTCAGATTGCATTCAGTCGAGTAGATTTAAACTTGGTAATATGCGATAAATTTTTATCACACCCTGAAGGTAACGAACACGCATAAACGTGCATCATCGACAAAGGGAAGTAACCCACTTACGTATAGGAAACGCACCCATCGAGCATATAGGACACCAAGGGAAATGGATGTTTTGATCATATATCTATGTTTGTTTCTTACAGTAATTTCTGATATCGTAAAACTTGTCAAGTTTACAGTAATATGAAACAACTCAAGCGAACACGTGCACAAACACCTTGATATATAGGTTCCGATTCTCGTTAGACAGTGTGCCGCAATGGCGCAGTCGGTAACGCGTCGGACATTGAAAGCTTTCGAGACAGACAGACTTTTTGTGGCGGGTTCGAGGCCGGCCACGGATCTTTTTTTTTATTTTTATTTTTCGTTCGTTAGCGTTATGCAGGCTTCAAAACGTTCCGCAAACGCTTGGTGTTTGTTTCTTGCAATTAAAATTAAATAGAAACAGCGTATTTTGTACGTTTTGCATTAATTAATATTCATTTCTGCAATAATAGCGATTGTTAATCGCATTTCACGTGGGATTACTGTAACGAAACCAGCCGTATGACTTTAGTTTGATATGTTGCGCTAGGTGCCAATCAAGGCTGCTGTATTGTGTTATCATTGCGTGTTGGGTTATTGTCGTTGGCGTCAAAATGCATATGGTACGTACGTATGTTACTGTGAATTTCATAAGCAGCACGTGTGTTAAAGTAACAATTTGTTTTAATATCAATTATATAGAGACTGAACATGTACGGTTACGTATGTATGTAAGTCGGTGCGTGTGTTAAAGTAACAATTTGTTTTAACATCAATTATATAGAGACTGAACATGTACGGTTACGTATGTATGTAAGTCGGTCACATGGTGAATCAGTACACATATAATTAGTTGAGTAAGTATAATAGTATGTTAGTGCATGTACATTGATGTGCTTGCATTACCGAATTGCATTTATTTAAAAAATATCAGTCTGAGAATAGTGGAACCGACTAATCGCAGTACAATTCCAAATTGAATGAGGGAGACCAGGCACCGCATTGAAATTGTGTTTCATATATTTGCGAACTTAACACATTAAGAATGTAAGTAAGCATGTGCGGAGAGAACTGTCCCACTGATTTAGGGGGCGTCTTGTGTCAAACACCCCCTACGCCCCATGCTAGGTAGGAACTATATAAGCGTGGGTGTGTGAAAGAAGACGACTTCATTGAAATGTCATTCCTTCATTTCACATTCTCAGATTGCATTCAGTCGAGTAGATTTAAACTTGGTAATATGCGATAAATTTTTATCACACCCTGAAGGTAACGAACACGCATAAACGTGCATCATCGACAAAGGGAAGTAACCCACTTACGTATAGGAAACGCACCCATCGAGCATATAGGACACCAAGGGAAATGGATGTTTTGATCATATATCTATGTTTGTTTCTTACAGTTATTTCTGATATCGTAAAACTTGCCAAGTTTACAGTAATATGAAACAACCCAAGCGAACACGTGCACAAACACCTTGATATATAGGTTCCGATTCTCGTTAGACAGTGTGCCGCAATGGCGCAGTCGGTAACGCGTCGGACATTGAAAGCTTTCGAGACAGACAGACTTTTTGTGGCGGGTTCGAGGCCGGCCACGGATCTTTTTTTTAATTTTTATTTTTCGTTCGTTAGCGTTATGCAGGCTTCAAAACGTTCCGCAAACGCTTGGTGTTTGTTTCTTGCAATTAAAATTAAATAGAAACAGCGTATTTTGTACGTTTTGCATTAATTAATATTCATTTCTGCAATAATAGCGATTGTTAATCGCATTTCACGTGGGATTACTGTAACGAAACCAGCCGTATGACTTTAGTTTGATATGTTGCGCTAGGTGCCAATCAAGGCTGCTGTATTGTGTTATCATTGCGTGTTGGGTTATTGTCGTTGGCGTCAAAATGCATATGGTACGTACGTATGTTACTGTGAATTTCATAAGCAGCACGTGTGTTAAAGTAACAATTTGTTTTAATATCAATTATATAGAGACTGAACATGTACGGTTACGTATGTATGTAAGTCGGTGCGTGTGTTAAAGTAACAATTTGTTTTAACATCAATTATATAGAGACTGAACATGTACGGTTACGTATGTATGTAAGTCGGTCACATGGTGAATCAGTACACATATAATTAGTTGAGTAAGTATAATAGTATGTTAGTGCATGTACATTGATGTGCTTGCATTACCGAATTGCATTTATTTAAAAAATATCAGTCTGAGAATAGTGGAACCGACTAATCGCAGTACAATTCCAAATTGAATGAGGGAGACCAGGCACCGCATTGAAATTGTGTTTCATATATTTGCGAACTTAACACATTAAGAATGTAAGTAAGCATGTGCGGAGAGAACTGTCCCACTGATTTAGGGGGCGTCTTGTGTCAAACACCCCATACGCCCCATGCTAGGTAGGAACTATATAAGCGTGGGTGTGTGAAAGAAGACGACTTCATTGAAATGTCATTCCTTCATTTCACATTCTCAGATTGCATTCAGTCGAGTAGATTTAAACTTGGTAATATGCGATAAATTTTTATCACACCCTGAAGGTAACGAACACGCATAAACGTGCATCATCGACAAAGGGAAGTAACCCACTTACGTATAGGAAACGCACCCATCGAGCATATAGGACACCAAGGGAAATGGATGTTTTGATCATATATCTATGTTTGTTTCTTACAGTTATTTCTGATATCGTAAAACTTGCCAAGTTTACAGTAATATGAAACAACCCAAGCGAACACGTGCACAAACACCTTGATATATAGGTTCCGATTCTCGTTAGACAGTGTGCCGCAATGGCGCAGTCGGTAACGCGTCGGACATTGAAAGCTTTCGAGACAGACAGACTTTTTATGGCGGGTTCGAGGCCGGCCACGGATCTTTTTTTTAATTTTTATTTTTCGTTCGTTAGCGTTATGCAGGCTTCAAAACGTTCCGCAAACGCTTGGTGTTTGTTTCTTGCAATTAAAATTAAATAGAAACAGCGTATTTTGTACGTTTTGCATTAATTAATATTCATTTCTGCAATAATAGCGATTGTTAATCGCATTTCACGTGGGATTACTGTAACGAAACCAGCCGTATGACTTTAGTTTGATATGTTGCGCTAGGTGCCAATCAAGGCTGCTGTATTGTGTTATCATTGCGTGTTGGGTTATTGTCGTTGGCGTCAAAATGCATATGGTACGTACGTATGTTACTGTGAATTTCATAAGCAGCACGTGTGTTAAAGTAACGATTTATTTAATATCAATTATATAGAGACTGAACATGTACGGTTACGTATGTATGTAAGTCGGTGCGTGTGTTAAAGTAACAATTTGTTTTAACATCAATTATATAGAGACTGAACATGTACGGTTACGTATGTATGTAAGTCGGTCACATGGTGAATCAGTACACATATAATTAGTTGAGTAAGTATAATAGTATGTTAGTGCATGTACATTGATGTGCTTGCATTACCGAATTGCATTTATTTAAAAAATATCAGTCTGAGAATAGTGGAACCGACTAATCGCAGTACAATTCCAAATTGAATGAGGGAGACCAGGCACCGCATTGAAATTGTGTTTCATATATTTGCAAACTTAACACATTAAGAATGTAAGTAAGCATGTGCGGAGAGAACTGTCCCACTGATTTAGGGGGCGTCTTGTGTCAAACACCCCCTACGCCCCATGCTAGGTAGGAACTATATAAGTGTGGGTGTGTGAAAGAAGACGACTTCATTGAAATGTCATTCCTTCATTTCACATTCTCAGATTGCATTCAGTCGAGTAGATTTAAACTTGGTAATATGCGATAAATTTTTATCACACCCTGAAGGTAACGAACACGCATAAACGTGCATCATCGACAAAGGGAAGTAACCCACTTACGTATAGGAAACGCACCCATCGAGCATATAGGACACCAAGGGAAATGGATGTTTTGATCATATATCTATGTTTGTTTCTTACAGTAATTTCTGATATCGTAAAACTTGCCAAGTTTACAGTAATATGAAACAACTCAAGCGAACACGTGCACAAACACCTTGATATATAGGTTCCGATTCTCGTTAGACAGTGTGCCGCAATGGCGCAGTCGGTAACGCGTCGGACATTGAAAGCTTTCGAGACAGACAGACTTTTTGTGGCGGGTTCGAGGCCGGCCACGGATCTTTTTTTTTTTTTTTTTTTTCGTTCGTTAGCGTTATGCAGGCTTCAAAACGTTCCGCAAACGCTTGGTGTTTGTTTCTTGCAATTAAAATTAAATAGAAACAGCGTATTTTGTACGTTTTGCATTAATTAATATTCATTTCTGCAATAATAGCGATTGTTAATCGCATTTCACGTGGGATTACTGTAACGAAACCAGCCGTATGACTTTAGTTTGATATGTTGCGCTAGGTGCCAATCAAGGCTGCTGTATTGTGTTATCATTGCGTGTTGGGTTATTGTCGTTGGCTTCAAAATGCATATGGTACGTATGTATGTTACTGTGAATTTCATAAGCAGCACATGTGTTAAAGTAACAATTTGTTTTAATATCAATTATATAGAGACTGAACATGTACGGTTACGTATGTATGTAAGTCGGTGCGTGTGTTAAAGTAACAATTTGTTTTAACATCAATTATATAGAGACTGAACATGTACTGTTACGTATGGATGTAAGTCGGTCACATGGTCAATCAGTACACATATAATTAGTTGAGTAAGTATAATAGTATGTTAGTGCATGTACATTGATGTGCTTGCATTACCGAATTGCATTTATTTAAAAAATATCAGTCTGAGAATAGTGGAACCGACTAATCGCAGTACAATTCCAAATTGAATGAGGGAGACCAGGCACCGCATTGAAATTGTGTTTCATATATTTGCGAACTTAACACATTAAGAATGTAAGTAAGCATGTGCGGAGAGAACTGTCCCACTGATTTAGGGGGCGTCTTGTGTCAAACACCCCCTACGCCCCATGCTAGGTAGGAACAATATAAGCGTGGATGTGTGAAAGAAGACGACTTCATTGAAATGTCATTCCTTCATTTCACATTCTCAGATTGCATTCAGTCGAGTAGATTTAAACTTGGTAATATGCGATAATTTTTTATCACACCCTGAAGGTAACGAACACGCATAAACGTGCATCATCGACAAAGGGAAGTAACCCACTTACGTATAGGAAACGCACCCATCGAGCATATAGGACACCAAGGGAAATGGATGTTTTGATCATATATCTATGTTTGTTTCTTACAGTTATTTCTGATATCGTAAAACTTGCCAAGTTTACAGTAATATGAAACAACTCAAGCGAACACGTGCACAAACACCTTGATATATAGGTTCCGATTCTCGTTAGACAGTGTGCCGCAATGGCGCAGTCGGTAACGCGTCGGACATTGAAAGCTTTCGAGACAGACAGACTTTTTGTTGCGGGTTCGAGGCCGGCCACGGATCTTTTTTTTTATTTTTATTTTTCGTTCGTTAGCGTTATGCAGGCTTCAAAACGTTCCGCAAACGCTTGGTGTTTGTTTCTTGCAATTAAAATTAAATAGAAACAGCGTATTTTGTACGTTTTGCATTAATTAATATTCATTTCTGCAATAATAGCGATTGTTAATCGCATTTCACGTGGGATTACTGTAACGAAACCAGCCGTATGACTTTAGTTTGATATGTTGCGCTAGGTGCCAATCAAGGCTGCTGTATTGTGTTATCATTGCGTGTTGGGTTATTGTCGTTGGCGTCAAAATGCATATGGTACGTATGTATGTTACTGTGAATTTCATAAGCAGCACGTGTGTTAAAGTAACAATTTGTTTTAATATCAATTATATAGAGACTGAACATGTACGGTTACGTATGTATGTAAGTCGGTGCGTGTGTTAAAGTAACAATTTGTTTTAACATCAATTATATAGAGACTGAACATGTACTGTTACGTATGTATGTAAGTCGGTCACATGGTGAATCAGTACACATATAATTAGTTGAGTAAGTATAATAGTATGTTAGTGCATATACATTGATGTGCTTGCATTACCGAATTGCATTTATTTAAAAAATATCAGTCTGAGAATAGTGGAACCGACTAATCGCAGTACAATTCCAAATTGAATGAGGGAGACCAGGCACCGCATTGAAATTGTGTTTCATATATTTGCGAACTTAACACATTAAGAATGTAAGTAAGCATGTGCGGAGAGAACTGTCCCACTGATTTAGGGGGCGTCTTGTGTCAAACACCCCCTACGCCCCATGCTAGGTAGGAACTATATAAGCGTGGGTGTGTGAAAGAAGACGACTTCATTGAAATGTCATTCCTTCATTTCACATTCTCAGATTGCATTCAGTCGAGTAGATTTAAACTTGGTAATATGCGATAAATTTTTATCACACCCTGAAGGTAACGAACACGCATAAACGTGCATCATCGACAAAGGGAAGTAACCCACTTACGTATAGGAAACGCACCCATCGAGCATATAGGACACCAAGGGAAATGGATGTTTTGATCATATATCTATGTTTGTTTCTTACAGTAATTTCTGATATCGTAAAACTTGCCAAGTTTACAGTATTATGAAACAACTCAAGCGAACACGTGCACAAACACCTTGATATATAGGTTCCGATCCTCGTTAGACAGTGTGCCGCAATGGCGCAGTCGGTAACGCGTCGGACATTGAAAGCTTTCGAGACAGACATACTTTTTGTGGCGGGTTCGAGGCCGGCCACGGATCTTTTTTTTTATTTTTATTTTTCGTTCGTTAGCGTTATGCAGGCTTCAAAACGTTCCGCAAACGCTTGGTGTTTGTTTCTTGCAATTAAAATTAAATAGAAACAGCGTATTTTGTACGTTTTGCATTAATTAATATTCATTTCTGCAATAATAGCGATTGTTAATCGCATTTCACGTGGGATTACTGTAACGAAACCAGCCGTATGACTTTAGTTTGATATGTTGCGCTAGGTGCCAATCAAGGCTGCTGTATTGTGTTATCATTGCGTGTTGGGTTATTGTCGTTGGCGTCAAAATGCATATGGTACGTATGTATGTTACTGTGAATTTCATAAGCAGCACATGTGTTAAAGTAACAATTTGTTTTAATATCAATTATATAGAGACTGAACATGTACGGTTACGTATGTATGTAAGTCGGTGCGTGTGTTAAAGTAACAATTTGTTTTAACATCAATTATATAGAGACTGAACATGTACTGTTACGTATGTATGTAAGTCGGTCACATGGTCAATCAGTACACATATAATTAGTTGAGTAAGTATAATAGTATGTTAGTGCATGTACATTGATGTGCTTGCATTACCGAATTGCATTTATTTAAAAAATATCAGTCTGAGAATAGTGGAACCGACTAATCGCAGTACAATTCCAAATTGAATGAGGGAGACCAGGCACCGCATTGAAATTGTGTTTCATATATTTGCGAACTTAACACATTAAGAATGTAAGTAAGCATGTGCGGAGAGAACTGTCCCACTGATTTAGGGGGCGTCTTGTGTCAAACACCCCCTACGCCCCATGCTAGGTAGGAACTATATAAGCGTGGGTGTGTGAAAGAAGACGACTTCATTGAAATGTCATTCCTTCATTTCACATTCTCAGATTGCATTCAGTCGAGTAGATTTAAACTTGGTAATATGCGATAAATTTTTATCACACCCTGAAGGTAACGAACACGCATAAACGTGCATCATCGACAAAGGGAAGTAACCCACTTACGTATAGGAAACGCACCCATCGAGCATATAGGACACCAAGGGAAATGGATGTTTTGATCATATATCTATGTTTGTTTCTTACAGTAATTTCTGATATCGTAAAACTTGCCAAGTTTACAGTAATATGAAACAACTCAAGCGAACACGTGCACAAACACCTTGATATATAGGTTCCGATTCTCGTTAGACAGTGTGCCGCAATGGCGCAGTCGGTAACGCGTCGGACATTGAAAGCTTTCGAGACAGACAGACTTTTTGTGGCGGGTTCGAGGCCGGCCACGGATCTTTTTTTTTTTTTTTATTTTTCGTTCGTTAGCGTTATGCAGGCTTCAAAACGTTCCGCAAACGCTTGGTGTTTGTTTCTTGCAATTAAAATTAAATAGAAACAGCGTATTTTGTACGTTTTGCATTAATTAATATTCATTTCTGCAATAATAGCGATTGTTAATCGCATTTCACGTGGGATTACTGTAACGAAACCAGCCGTATGACTTTAGTTTGATATGTTGCGCTAGGTGCCAATCAAGGCTGCTGTATTGTGTTATCATTGCGTGTTGGGTTATTGTCGTTGGCTTCAAAATGCATATGGTACGTATGTATGTTACTGTGAATTTCATAAGCAGCACATGTGTTAAAGTAACAATTTGTTTTAATATCAATTATATAGAGACTGAACATGTACGGTTACGTATGTATGTAAGTCGGTGCGTGTGTTAAAGTAACAATTTGTTTTAACATCAATTATATAGAGACTGAACATGTACTGTTACGTATGTATGTAAGTCGGTCACATGGTCAATCAGTACACATATAATTAGTTGAGTAAGTATAATAGTATGTTAGTGCATGTACATTGATGTGCTTGCATTACCGAATTGCATTTATTTAAAAAATATCAGTCTGAGAATAGTGGAACCGACTAATCGCAGTACAATTCCAAATTGAATGAGGGAGACCAGGCACCGCATTGAAATTGTGTTTCATATATTTGCGAACTTAACACATTAAGAATGTAAGTAAGCATGTGCGGAGAGAACTGTCCCACTGATTTAGGGGGCGTCTTGTGTCAAACACCCCCTACGCCCCATGCTAGGTAGGAACAATATAAGCGTGGATGTGTGAAAGAAGACGACTTCATTGAAATGTCATTCCTTCATTTCACATTCTCAGATTGCATTCAGTCGAGTAGATTTAAACTTGGTAATATGCGATAATTTTTTATCACACCCTGAAGGTAACGAACACGCATAAACGTGCATCATCGACAAAGGGAAGTAACCCGCTTACGTATAGGAAACGCACCCATCGAGCATATAGGACACCAAGGGAAATGGATGTTTTGATCATATATCTATGTTTGTTTCTTACAGTTATTTCTGATATCGTAAAACTTGCCAAGTTTACAGTAATATGAAACAACTCAAGCGAACACGTGCACAAACACCTTGATATATAGGTTCCGATTCTCGTTAGACAGTGTGCCGCAATGGCGCAGTCGGTAACGCGTCGGACATTGAAAGCTTTCGAGACAGACAGACTTTTTGTGGCGGGTTCGAGGCCGGCCACGGATCTTTTTTTTTATTTTTATTTTTCGTTCGTTAGCGTTATGCAGGCTTCAAAACGTTCCGCAAACGCTTGGTGTTTGTTTCTTGCAATTAAAATTAAATAGAAACAGCGTATTTTGTACGTTTTGCATTAATTAATATTCATTTCTGCAAAAATAGCGATTGTTAATCGCATTTCACGTGGGATTACTGTAACGAAACCAGCCGTATGACTTTAGTTTGATATGTTGCGCTAGGTGCCAATCAAGGCTGCTGTATTGTGTTATCATTGCGTGTTGGGTTATTGTCGTTGGCGTCAAAATGCATATGGTACGTATGTATGTTACTGTGAATTTCATAAGCAGCACATGTGTTAAAGTAACAATTTGTTTTAATATCAATTATATAGAGACTGAACATGTACGGTTACGTATGTATGTAAGTCGGTGCGTGTGTTAAAGTAACAATTTGTTTTAACATCAATTATATAGAGACTGAACATGTACTGTTACGTATGTATGTAAGTCGGTCACATGGTCAATCAGTACACATATAATTAGTTGAGTAAGTATAATAGTATGTTAGTGCATGTACATTGATGTGCTTGCATTACCGAATTGCATTTATTTAAAAAATATCAGTCTGAGAATAGTGGAACCGACTAATCGCAGTACAATTCCAAATTGAATGAGGGAGACCAGGCACCGCATTGAAATTGTGTTTCATATATTTGCGAACTTAACACATTAAGAATGTAAGTAAGCATGTGCGGAGAGAACTGTCCCACTGATTTAGGGGGCGTCTTGTGTCAAACACCCCCTACGCCCCATGCTAGGTAGGAACAATATAAGCGTGGATGTGTGAAAGAAGACGACTTCATTGAAATGTCATTCCTTCATTTCACATTCTCAGATTGCATTCAGTCGAGTAGATTTAAACTTGGTAATATGCGATAATTTTTTATCACACCCTGAAGGTAACGAACACGCATAAACGTGCATCATCGACAAAGGGAAGTAACCCACTTACGTATAGGAAACGCACCCATCGAGCATATAGGACACCAAGGGAAATGGATGTTTTGATCATATATCTATGTTTGTTTCTTACAGTTATTTCTGATATCGTAAAACTTGCCAAGTTTACAGTAATATGAAACAACTCAAGCGAACACGTGCACAAACACCTTGATATATAGGTTCCGATTCTCGTTAAACAGTGTGCCGAAATGGCGCAGTTGGTAACGCGTCGGACATTGAAAGCTTTCGAGACAGACAGACTTTTTGTGGCGGGTTCGAGGCCGGCCACGGATCTTTTTTTTATTTTTATTTTTCGTTCGTTAGCGTTATGCAGGCTTCAAAACGTTCCGCAAACGCTTGGTGTTTGTTTCTTGCAATTAAAATTAAATAGAAACAGCGTATTTTGTACGTTTTGCATTAATTAATATTCATTTCTGCAATAATAGCGATTGTTAATCGCATTTCACGTGGGATTACTGTAACGAAACCAGCCGTATGACTTTAGTTTGATATGTTGCGCTAGGTGCCAATCAAGGCTGCTGTATTGTGTTATCATTGCGTGTTGGGTTATTGTCGTTGGCGTCAAAATGCATATGGTACGTATGTATGTTACTGTGAATTTCATAAGCAGCACGTGTGTTAAAGTAACAATTTGTTTTAATATCAATTATATAGAGACTGAACATGTACGGTTACGTATGTATGTAAGTCGGTGCGTGTGTTAAAGTAACAATTTGTTTTAACATCAATTATATAGAGACTGAACATGTACTGTTACGTATGTATGTAAGTCGGTCACATGGTGAATCAGTACACATATAATTAGTTGAGTAAGTATAATAGTATGTTAGTGCATATACATTGATGTGCTTGCATTACCGAATTGCATTTATTTAAAAAATATCAGTCTGAGAATAGTGGAACCGACTAATCGCAGTACAATTCCAAATTGAATGAGGGAGACCAGGCACCGCATTGAAATTGTGTTTCATATATTTGCGAACTTAACACATTAAGAATGTAAGTAAGCATGTGCGGAGAGAACTGTCCCACTGATTTAGGGGGCGTCTTGTGTCAAACACCCCCTACGCCCCATGCTAGGTAGGAACTATATAAGCGTGGGTGTGTGAAAGAAGACGACTTCATTGAAATGTCATTCCTTCATTTCACATTCTCAGATTGCATTCAGTCGAGTAGATTTAAACTTGGTAATATGCGATAAATTTTTATCACACCCTGAAGGTAACGAACACGCATAAACGTGCATCATCGACAAAGGGAAGTAACCCACTTACGTATAGGAAACGCACCCATCGAGCATATAGGACACCAAGGGAAATGGATGTTTTGATCATATATCTATGTTTGTTTCTTACAGTAATTTCTGATATCGTAAAACTTGCCAAGTTTACAGTATTATGAAACAACTCAAGCGAACACGTGCACAAACACCTTGATATATAGGTTCCGATTCTCGTTAGACAGTGTGCCGCAATGGCGCAGTCGGTAACGCGTCGGACATTGAAAGCTTTCGAGACAGACAGACTTTTTGTGGCGGGTTCGAGGCCGGCCACGGATCTTTTTTTTTATTTTTATTTTTCGTTCGTTAGCGTTATGCAGGCTTCAAAACGTTCCGCAAACGCTTGGTGTTTGTTTCTTGCAATTAAAATTAAATAGAAACAGCGTATTTTGTACGTTTTGCATTAATTAATATTCATTTCTGCAATAATAGCGATTGTTAATCGCATTTCACGTGGGATTACTGTAACGAAACCAGCCGTATGACTTTAGTTTGATATGTTGCGCTAGGTGCCAATCAAGGCTGCTGTATTGTGTTATCATTGCGTGTTGGGTTATTGTCGTTGGCGTCAAAATGCATATGGTACGTACGTATGTTACTGTGAATTTCATAAGCAGCACGTGTGTTAAAGTAACAATTTGTTTTAATATCAATTATATAGAGACTGAACATGTACGGTTACGTATGTATGTAAGTCGGTGCGTGTGTTAAAGTAACAATTTGTTTTAACATCAATTATATAGAGACTGAACATGTACGGTTACGTATGTATGTAAGTCGGTCACATGGTGAATCAGTACACATATAATTAGTTGAGTAAGTATAATAGTATGTTAGTGCATGTACATTGATGTGCTTGCATTACCGAATTGCATTTATTTAAAAATATCAGTCTGAGAATAGTGGAACCGACTAATCGCAGTACAATTCCAAATTGCATGAGGGAGACCAGGCACCGCATTGAAATTGTGTTTCATATATTTGCGAACTTAACACATTAAGAATGTAAGTAAGCATGTGCGGAGAGAACTGTCCCACTGATTTAGGGGGCGTCTTGTGTCAAACACCCCCTACGCCCCATGCTAGGTAGGAACAATATAAGCGTGGATGTGTGAAAGAAGACGACTTCATTGAAATGTCATTCCTTCATTTCACATTCTCAGATTGCATTCAGTCGAGTAGATTTAAACTTGGTAATATGCGATAATTTTTTATCACACCCTGAAGGTAACGAACACGCATAAACGTGCATCATCGACAAAGGGAAGTAACCCACTTACGTATAGGAAACGCACCCATCGAGCATATAGGACACCAAGGGAAATGGATGTTTTGATCATATATCTATGTTTGTTTCTTACAGTAATTTCTGATATCGTAAAACTTGCCAAGTTTACAGTATTATGAAACAACTCAAGCGAACACGTGCACAAACACCTTGATATATAGGTTCCGATTCTCGTTAGACAGTGTGCCGCAATGGCGCAGTCGGTAACGCGTCGGACATTGAAAGCTTTCGAGACAGACAGACTTTTTGTGGCGGGTTCGAGGCCGGCCACGGATCTTTTTTATTTTTATTTTTCGTTCGTTAGCGTTATGCAGGCTTCAAAACGATCCGCAAACGCTTGGTGTTTGTTTCTTGCAATTAAAATTAAATAGAAACAGCGTATTTTGTACGTTTTGCATTAATTAATATTCATTTCTGCAATAATAGCGATTGTTAATCGCATTTCACGTGGGATTACTGTAACGAAACCAGCCGTATGACTTTAGTTTGATATGTTGCGCTAGGTGCCAATCAAGGCTGCTGTATTGTGTTATCATTGCGTGTTGGGTTATTGTCGTTGGCGTCAAAATGCATATGGTACGTACGTATGTTACTGTGAATTTCATAAGCAGCACGTGTGTTAAAGTAACAATTTGTTTTAATATCAATTATATAGAGACTGAACATGTACGGTTACGTATGTATGTAAGCCGGTGCGGGTGTGAAAGTAACAATTTGTTTTAACATCAATTATATAGAGACTGAACATGTACGGTTACGTATGTATGTAAGTCGGTCACATGGTGAATCAGTACACATATAATTAGTTGAGTAAGTAAAATAGTATGTTAGTGCATGTACATTGATGTGCTTGCATTACCGAATTGCATTTATTTAAAAAATATCAGTCTGAGAATAGTGGAACCGATTAATCGCAGTACAATTCCAAATTGCATGAGGGAGACCAGGCACCGCATTGAAATTGTGTTTCATATATTTGCGAACTTAACACATTAAGAATGTAAGTCAGCATGTGCGGATAGAACTGTCCCACTGATTTAGGGGGCGTCTTGTGTCAAACACCCCCTACGCCCCATGCTAGGTAGGAACTATATAAGCGTGGGTGTGTGAAAGAAGACGACTTCATTGAAATGTCATTCCTTCATTTCACATTCTCAGATTGCATTCAGTCGAGTAGATTTAAACTTGGGAATATGCGATAAATTTTTATCACACCCTGAAGGTAACGAACACGCATAAACGTGCATCATCGACAAAGGGAAGTAACCCACTTACGTATAGGAAACGCACACATCGAGCATATAGGACACCAAGGGAAATGGATGTTTTGATCATATATCTATGTTTGTTTCTTACAGTAATTTCTGATATCGTAAAACTTGCCAAGTTTACAGTAATATGAAACAACTCAAGCGAACACGTGCACAAACACCTTGATATATAGGTTCCGATTCTCGTTAGACAGTGTGCCGCAATGGCGCAGTCGGTAACGCGTCGGACATTGAAAGCTTTCGAGACAGACATACTTTTTGTGGCGGGTTCGAGGCCGGCCACGGATCTTTTTTATTTTTATTTTTCGTTCGTTAGCGTTATGCAGGCTTCAAAACGATCCGCAAACGCTTGGTGTTTGTTTCTTGCAATTAAAATTAAATAGAAACAGCGTATTTTGTACGTTTTGCATTAATTAATATTCATTTCTGCAATAATAGCGATTGTTAATCGCATTTCACGTGGGATTACTGTAACGAAACCAGCCGTATGACTTTAGTTTGATATGTTGCGCTAGGTGCCAATCAAGGCTGCTGTATTGTGTTATCATTGCGTGTTGGGTTATTGTCGTTGGCGTCAAAATGCATATGGTACGTACGTATGTTACTGTGAATTTCATAAGCAGCACGTGTGTTAAAGTAACAATTTGTTTTAATATCAATTATATAGAGACTGAACATGTACGGTTACGTATGTATGTAAGTCGGTGCGGGTGTTAAAGTAACAATTTGTTTTAACATCAATTATATAGAGACTGAACATGTACGGTTACGTATGTATGTAAGTCGGTCACATGGTGAATCAGTACACATATAATTAGTTGAGTAAGTAAAATAGTATGTTAGTGCATGTACATTGATGTGCTTGCATTACCGAATTGCATTTATTTAAAAAATATCAGTCTGAGAATAGTGGAACCGACTAATCGCAGTACAATTCCAAATTGCATGAGGGAGACCAGGCACCGCATTGAAATTGTGTTTCATATATTTGCGAACTTAACACATTAAGAATGTAAGTAAGCATGTGCGGATAGAACTGTCCCACTGATTTAGGGGGCGTCTTGTGTCAAACACCCCCTACGCCCCATGCTAGGTAGGAACTATATAAGCGTGGGTGTGTGAAAGAAGACGACTTCATTGAAATGTCATTCCTTCATTTCACATTCTCAGATTGCATTCAGTCGAGTAGATTTAAACTTGGGAATATGCGATAAATTTTTATCACACCCTGAAGGTAACGAACACGCATAAACGTGCATCATCGACAAAGGGAAGTAACCCACTTACGTATAGGAAACGCACCCATCGAGCATATAGGACACCAAGGGAAATGGATGTTTTGATCATATATCTATGTTTGTTTCTTACAGTAATTTCTGATATCGTAAAACTTGCCAAGTTTACAGTAATATGAAACAACTCAAGCGAACACGTGCACAAACACCTTGATATATAGGTTCCGATTCTCGTTAGACAGTGTGCCGCAATGGCGCAGTCGGTAACGCGTCGGACATTGAAAGCTTTCGAGACAGACAGACTTTTTGTGGCGGGTTCGAGGCCGGCCACGGATCTTTTTTTTTATTTTTATTTTTCGTTCGTTAGCGTTATGCAGGCTTCAAAACGATCCGCAAACGCTTGGTGTTTGTTTCTTGCAATTAAAATTAAATAGAAACAGCGTATTTTGTACGTTTTGCATTAATTAATATTCATTTCTGCAATAATAGCGATTGTTAATCGCATTTCACGTGGGATTACTGTAACGAAACCAGCCGTATGACTTTAGTTTGATATGTTGCGCTAGGTGCCAATCAAGGCTGCTGTATTGTGTTATCATTGCGTGTTGGGTTATTGTCGTTGGCGTCAAAATGCATATGGTACGTATGTATGTTACTGTGAATTTCATAAGCAGCACGTGTGTTAAAGTAACAATTTGTTTTAATATCAATTATATAGAGACTGAACATGTACGGTTACGTATGTATGTAAGTCGGTGCGTGTGTTAAAGTAACAATTTGTTTTAACATCAATTATATAGAGACTGAACATGTACTGTTACGTATGTATGTAAGTCGGTCACATGGTGAATCAGTACACATATAATTAGTTGAGTAAGTATAATAGTATGTTAGTGCATGTACATTGATGTGCTTGCATTACCGAATTGCATTTATTTAAAAAATATCAGTCTGAGAATAGTGGAACCGACTAATCGCAGTACAATTCCAAATTGCATGAGGGAGACCAGGCACCGCATTGAAATTGTGTTTCATATATTTGCGAACTTAACACATTAAGAATGTAAGTAAGCATGTGCGGATAGAACTGTCCCACTGATTTAGGGGGCGTCTTGTGTCAAACACCCCCTACGCCCCATGCTAGGTAGGAACTATATAAGCGTGGGTGTGTGAAAGAAGACGACTTCATTGAAATGTCATTCCTTCATTTCACATTCTCAGATTGCATTCAGTCGAGTAGATTTAAACTTGGGAATATGCGATAAATTTTCATCACACCCTGAAGGTAACGAACACGCATAAACGTGCATCATCGACAAAGGGAAGTAACCCACTTACGTATAGGAAACGCACCCATCGAGCATATAGGACACCAAGGGAAATGGATGTTTTGATCATATATCTATGTTTGTTTCTTACAGTAATTTCTGATATCGTAAAACTTGCCAAGTTTACAGTAATATGAAACAACTCAAGCGAACACGTGCACAAACACCTTGATATATAGGTTCCGATTCTCGTTAGACAGTGTGCCGCAATGGCGCAGTCGGTAACGCGTCGGACATTGAAAGCTTTCGAGACAGACAGACTTTTTGTGGCGGGTTCGAGGCCGGCCACGGATCTTTTTTTTTATTTTTATTTTTCGTTCGTTAGCGTTATGCAGGCTTCAAAACGATCCGCAAACGCTTGGTGTTTGTTTCTTGCAATTAAAATTAAATAGAAACAGCGTATTTTGTACGTTTTGCATTAATTAATATTCATTTCTGCAATAATAGCGATTGTTAATCGCATTTCACGTGGGATTACTGTAACGAAACCAGCCGTATGACTTTAGTTTGATATGTTGCGCTAGGTGCCAATCAAGGCTGCTGTATTGTGTTATCATTGCGTGTTGGGTTATTGTCGTTGGCGTCAAAATGCATATGGTACGTATGTATGTTACTGTGAATTTCATAAGCAGCACGTGTGTTAAAGTAACAATTTGTTTTAATATCAATTATATAGAGACTGAACATGTACGGTTACGTATGTATGTAAGTCGGTGCGTGTGTTAAAGTAACAATTTGTTTTAACATCAATTATATAGAGACTGAACATGTACTGTTACGTATGTATGTAAGTCGGTCACATGGTGAATCAGTACACATATAATTAGTTGAGTAAGTATAATAGTATGTTAGTGCATGTACATTGATGTGCTTGCATTACCGAATTGCATTTATTTAAAAAATATCAGTCTGAGAATAGTGGAACCGACTAATCGCAGTACAATTCCAAATTGCATGAGGGAGACCAGGCACCGCATTGAAATTGTGTTTCATATATTTGCGAACTTAACACATTAAGAATGTAAGTAAGCATGTGCGGATAGAACTGTCCCACTGATTTAGGGGGCGTCTTGTGTCAAACACCCCCTACGCCCCATGCTAGGTAGGAACTATATAAGCGTGGGTGTGTGAAAGAAGACGACTTCATTGAAATGTCATTCCTTCATTTCACATTCTCAGATTGCATTCAGTCGAGTAGATTTAAACTTGGGAATATGCGATAAATTTTTATCACACCCTGAAGGTAACGAACACGCATAAACGTGCATCATCGACAAAGGGAAGTAACCCACTTACGTATAGGAAACGCACCCATCGAGCATATAGGACACCAAGGAAAATGGATGTTTTGATCATATATCTATGTTTGTTTCTTACAGTAATTTCTGATATCGTAAAACTTGCCAAGTTTACAGTAATATGAAACAACTCAAGCGAACACGTGCACAAACACCTTGATATATAGGTTCCGATTCTCGTTAGACAGTGTGCCGCAATGGCGCAGTCGGTAACGCGTCGGACATTGAAAGCTTTCGAGACAGACATACTTTTTGTGGCGGGTTCGAGGCCGGCCACGGATCTTTTTTTTTATTTTTATTTTTCGTTCGTTAGCGTTATGCAGGCTTCAAAACGATCCGCAAACGCTTGGTGTTTGTTTCTTGCAATTAAAATTAAATAGAAACAGCGTATTTTGTACGTTTTGCATTAATTAATATTCATTTCTGCAATAATAGCGATTGTTAATCGCATTTCACGTGGGATTACTGTAACGAAACCAGCCGTATGACTTTAGTTTGATATGTTGCGCTAGGTGCCAATCAAGGCTGCTGTATTGTGTTATCATTGCGTGTTGGGTTATTGTAGTTGGCGTCAAAATGCATATGGTACGTATGTATGTTACTGTGAATTTCATAAGCAGCACGTGTGTTAAAGTAACAATTTGTTTTAATATCAATTATATAGAGACTGAACATGTACGGTTACGTATGTATGTAAGTCGGTGCGTGTGTTAAAGTAACAATTTGTTTTAACATCAATTATATAGAGACTGAACATGTACTGTTACGTATGTATGTAAGTCGGTCACATGGTGAATCAGTACACATATAATTAGTTGAGTAAGTATAATAGTATGTTAGTGCATGTACATTGATGTGCTTGCATTACCGAATTGCATTTATTTAAAAAATATCAGTCTGAGAATAGTGGAACCGACTAATCGCAGTACAATTCCAAATTGCATGAGGGAGACCAGGCACCGCATTGAAATTGTGTTTCATATATTTGCGAACTTAACACATTAAGAATGTAAGTAAGCATGTGCGGATAGAACTGTCCCACTGATTTAGGGGGCCTCTTGTGTCAAACACCCCCTACGCCCCATGCTAGGTAGGAACTATATAAGCGTGGGTGTGTGAAAGAAGACGACTTCATTGAAATGTCATTCCTTCATTTCACATTCTCAGATTGCATTCAGTCGAGTAGATTTAAACTTGGTAATATGCGATAATTTTTTATCACACCCTGAAGATAACGAACACGCATAAACGTGCATCATCGACAAAGGGAAGTAACCCACTTACGTTTAGGAAACGCACCCATCGAGCATATAGGACACCAAGGGAAATGGATGTTTTGGTCATATATCTATGTTTGTTTCTTACAGTAATTTCTGATATCGTAAAACTTGCCAAGTTTACAGTATTATGAAACAACTCAAGCGAACACGTGCACAAACACCTTGATATATAGGTTCCGATTCTCGTTAGACAGTGTGCCGCAATGGCGCAGTCGGTAACGCGTCGGACATTGCAAGCTTTCCAGACAGACAGACTTTTTGTGGCGGGTTCGAGGCCGGCCACGGATCTTTTTTATTTTTATTTTTCGTTCGTTAGCGTTATGCAGGCTTCAAAACGATCCGCAAACGCTTGGTGTTTGTTTCTTGCAATTAAAATTAAATAGAAACAGCGTATTTTGTACGTTTTGCATTAATTAATATTCATTTCTGCAATAATAGCGATTGTTAATCGCATTTCACGTGGGATTACTGTAACGAAACCAGCCGTATGACTTTAGTTTGATATGTTGCGCTAGGTGCCAATCAAGGCTGCTGTATTGTGTTATCATTGCGTGTTGGGTTATTGTCGTTGGCGTCAAAATGCATATGGTACGTACGTATGTTACTGTGAATTTCATAAGCAGCACGTGTGTTAAAGTAACAATTTGTTTTAATATCAATTATATAGAGACTGAACATGTACGGTTACGTATGTATGTAAGCCGGTGCGGGTGTTAAAGTAACAATTTGTTTTAACATCAATTATATAGAGACTGAACATGTACGGTTACGTATGTATGTAAGTCGGTCACATGGTGAATCAGTACACATATAATTAGTTGAGTAAGTAAAATAGTATGTTAGTGCATGTACATTGATGTGCTTGCATTACCGAATTGCATTTATTTAAAAAATATCAGTCTGAGAATAGTGGAACCGACTAATCGCAGTACAATTCCAAATTGCATGAGGGAGACCAGGCACCGCATTGAAATTGTGTTTCATATATTTGCGAACTTAACACATTAAGAATGTAAGTAAGCATGTGCGGATAGAACTGTCCCACTGATTTAGGGGGCGTCTTGTGTCAAACACCCCCTACGCCCCATGCTAGGTAGGAACTATATAAGCGTGGGTGTGTGAAAGAAGACGACTTCATTGAAATGTCATTCCTTCATTTCACATTCTCAGATTGCATTCAGTCGAGTAGATTTAAACTTGGGAATATGCGATAAATTTTTATCACACCCTGAAGGTAACGAACACGCATAAACGTGCATCATCGACAAAGGGAAGTAACCCACTTACGTATAGGAAACGCACCCATCGAGCATATAGGACACCAAGGGAAATGGATGTTTTGATCATATATCTATGTTTGTTTCTTACAGTAATTTCTGATATCGTAAAACTTGCCAAGTTTACAGTAATATGAAACAACTCAAGCGAACACGTGCACAAACACCTTGATATATAGGTTCCGATTCTCGTTAGACAGTGTGCCGCAATGGCGCAGTCGGTAACGCGTCGGACATTGAAAGCTTTCGAGACAGACATACTTTTTGTGGCGGGTTCGAGGCCGGCCACGGATCTTTTTTTTTATTTTTATTTTTCGTTCGTTAGCGTTATGCAGGCTTCAAAACGATCCGCAAACGCTTGGTGTTTGTTTCTTGCAATTAAAATTAAATAGAAACAGCGTATTTTGTACGTTTTGCATTAATTAATATTCATTTCTGCAATAATAGCGATTGTTAATCGCATTTCACGTGGGATTACTGTAACGAAACCAGCCGTATGACTTTAGTTTGATATGTTGCGCTAGGTGCCAATCAAGGCTGCTGTATTGTGTTATCATTGCGTGTTGGGTTATTGTCGTTGGCGTCAAAATGCATATGGTACGTATGTATGTTACTGTGAATTTCATAAGCAGCACGTGTGTTAAAGTAACAATTTGTTTTAATATCAATTATATAGAGACTGAACATGTACGGTTACGTATGTATGTAAGTCGGTGCGTGTGTTAAAGTAACAATTTGTTTTAACATCAATTATATAGAGACTGAACATGTACTGTTACGTATGTATGTAAGTCGGTCACATGGTGAATCAGTACACATATAATTAGTTGAGTAAGTATAATAGTATGTTAGTGCATGTACATTGATGTGCTTGCATTACCGAACTGCATTTATTAAAAAAATATCAGTCTGAGAATAGTGGAACCGACTAATCGCAGTACAATTCCAAATTGCATGAGGGAGACCAGGCACCGCATTGAAATTGTGTTTCATATATTTGCGAACTTAACACATTAAGAATGTAAGTAAGCATGTGCGGATAGAACTGTCCCACTGATTTAGGGGGCCTCTTGTGTCAAACACCCCCTACGCCCCATGCTAGGTAGGAACTATATAAGCGTGGGTGTGTGAAAGAAGACGACTTCATTGAAATGTCATTCCTTCATTTCACATTCTCAGATTGCATTCAGTCGAGTAGATTTAAACTTGGTAATATGCGATAATTTTTTATCACACCCTGAAGATAACGAACACGCATAAACGTTCATCATCGACAAAGGGAAGTAACCCACTTACGTATAGGAAACGCACCCATCGAGCATATAGGACACCAAGGGAAATGGATGTTTTGATCATATATCTATGTTTGTTTCTTACAGTAATTTCTGATATCGTAAAACTTGCCAAGTTTACAGTAATATGAAACAACTCAAGCGAACACGTGCACAAACACCTTGATATGTAGGTTCTGATTCTCGTTAGTTAGTGTGCCGCAATGGCGCAGTCGGTAACGCGTCGGACATTGAAAGCTTTCGAGACAGACAGACTTTTTTTGGCGGGTTCGAGGCCGGCCACGGATCTTTTTTTATTTTTATTTTTCGTTCGTTAGCGTTATGCAGGCTTCAAAACGTTCCGCAAACGCTTGGTGTTTGTTTCTTGCAATTAAAATTAAATAGAAACAGCGTATTTTGTACGTTTTGCATTAATTAATATTCATTTCTGCAATAATAGCGATTGTTAATCGCATTTCACGTGGGATTACTGTAACGAAACCAGCCGTATGACTTTAGTTTGATATGTTGCGCTAGCTGCCAATCAAGGCTGCTGTATTGTGTTATCATTTCGTGTTGGGTTATTGTCGTTGGCGTCAAAATGCATATGGTACGTACGTATGTTACTGTGAATTTCATAAGCAGCACGTGTGTTAAAGTAACAATTTGCTTTAATATCAATTATATAGAGACTGAACATGTACGGTTACGTATGTATGTAAGTCGGTGCGTGTGTTAAAGTAACAATTTGTTTTAACATCAATTATATAGAGACTGAACATGTACGGTTACGTATGTATGTAAGTCGGTCACATGGTGAATCAGTACACATATAATTAGTTGAGTAAGTATAATAGTATGTTAGTGCATGTACATTGATGTGCTTGCATTACCGAATTGCATTTATTTAAAAAATATCAGTCTGAGAATATTGGAACCGACTAATCGCAGTACAATTCCAAATTGCATGAGGGAGACCAGGCACCGCATTGAAATTGTGTTTCATATATTTGCGAACTTAACACATTAAGAATGTAAGTAAGCATGTGCGGAGAGAACTGTCCCACTGATTTAGGGGGCCTCTTTTGTCAAACACCCCCTACGCCCCATGCTAGGTAGGAACAATATAAGCGTGGGTGTGTGAAAGAAGACGACTTCATTGAAATGTCATTCCTTCATTTCACATTCTCAGATTGCATTCAGTCGAGTAGATTTAAACTTGGTAATATGCGATAATTTTTTATCACACCCTGAAGGTAACGAACACGTATAAACGTGCATCATCGACAAAGGGAAGTAACCCACTTACGTATAGGAAACGCACCCATCGAGCATATAGGACACCAAGGGAAATGGATGTTTTGGTCATATATATATGTTTGTTTCTTACAGTAATTTCTGATATCGTAAAACTTGCCAAGTTTACAGTAATATGAAACAACTCAAGCGAACACGTGCACAAACACCTTGATATATAGGTTCCGATTCTCGTTAGACAGTGTGCCGCAATGGCGCAGTCGGTAACGCGTCGGACATTGAAAGCTTTCGAGACAGACAGACTTTTTGTGGCGGGTTCGAGGCCGGCCACGGATCTTTTTTTTATTTTTATTTTTCGTTCGTTAGAGTTATGCAGGCTTCAAAACGTTCCGCAAACGCTTGGTGTTTGTTTCTTGCAATTAAAATTAAATAGAAACAGCGTATTTTGTACGTTTTGCATTAATTAATATTCATTTCTGCAATAATAGCGATTGTTAATCGCATTTCACGTGGGATTACTGTAATGGATCCAACCGTATGACTTTATTTTGATATGTTGCGCTAGGTGCCAATCAAGGCTGCTGTATTGTGTTATCATTGCGTGTTGGGTTATTGTCGTTGGCGTCAAAATGCATATGGTACGTACGTATGTTACTGTGAATTTCATAAGCAGCACGTGTGTTAAAGTAACAATTTGCTTTAATATCAATTATATAGAGACTGAACATGTACGGTTACGTATGTATGTAAGTCGGTGCGTGTGTTAAAGTAACAATTTGTTTTAACATCAATTATATAGAGACTGAACATGTACGGTTACGTATGTATGTAAGTCGGTCACATGGTGAATCAGTACACATATAATTAGTTGAGTAAGTATAATAGTATGTTAGTGCATGTACATTGATGTGTTTGCATTACCGAATTGCATTTATTTAAAAATATCAGTCTGAGAATAGTGGAACCGACTAATCGCAGTACAATTCCAAATTGAATGAGGGAGACCAGGCACCGCATTGAAATTGTGTTTCATATATTTGCGAACTTAACACATTAAGAATGTAAGTAAAAATGTGCGGATAGAACTGTCCCACTGATTTAGGGGGCGTCTTGTGTCAAACACCCCCTACGCCCCATGCTAGGTAGGAACTATATAAGCGTGGGTGTGTGAAAGAAGACGTCGTTCGTTAGCGTTACGCAGGCTTCAAAACGTTCCGCAAACGCTTGGTGTTTGTTTCTTGCAATTAAAATTAAATAGAAACAGCGTATTTTGTACGTTTTGCATTAATTAATATTCATTTCTGCAATAATAGCGATTGTTAATCGCATTTCACGTGGGATTACTGTAACGAAACCAGCCGTATGACTTTAGTTTGATATGTTGCGCTATGTGCCAATCAAGGCTGCTGTATTGTGTTATCATTGCGTGTTGGGTTATTGTCGTTGGCGTCAATATGCATATGGTACGTACGTATCTTACTGTGAATTTCATAAGCAGCGCGTGTGTTAAAGTAACAATTTGTTTTAATATCAATTATATAGAGACTGAACATGTACGGTTACGTATGTATGTAAGTCGGTGCGTGTGTTAAAGTAACAATTTGTTTCAATAGCAATTATATAGAGACTGAACATGTACGGTTACGTATGTATGTAAGTCGGTCACATGGTGAATCAGTATACATATAATTAGTTGAGTAAGTATAATAGTATGTTAGTGCATGTACATTGATGTGCTTGCATTACCGAATTGCATTCATTTAAAAGCTATCAGTCTGAGAATAGTGGATCCGATTAATCGCAGAACAATTCCAAATTGAATGAGGGAGACCAGGTACCGCTTTGAAATTGTATATGATATATTTGCGAACTTAACAAATTAAAAATGTAAGTAAGCAGATGCGGAGAAATTTCTGACTGATTTTGGGACCGTCTTGTGTCAAACACCCCCTACGCCCCATGCTAGGTAGGAACTAAATAAGCACGGGTATGTGTAAGAAGACAACTTCACTGAAAATATCATTCCTCAAATCTCAAATTGCATTCAGTTGAGTAGATTTATACTTGGTCAGATGCAATCATTTTTATCACACCCTGATGGTAACGAAAACGCATTAACGTGCTTCATCAACAAAGGGAAGTTACCCAATTACGTACAGGAAACGCATATATAGGACAGCAAGGGCAATGGTTGTTTTTTGTCATATATCTACGTGTAATAGATACACTACGAGTTTTTCTTCAAAAGTGTCATCTTACAGACGTAAGAAGACGGTGCCCTTAGATAAACAACCAATTTGTAAATGGTTGTTTGTCTAAGGGAACCGTCTTCTTAGCGTCTGTATAAAGACACTATTGTAGAAAACACGAGTACGTGTATCTGACTTATATTAAAGTTTTAAATAATATATGTGTTTTTGTTGGTTAATTTGGTTCATATTAATTTCATGTTTAAAGTTAACCATTTACTTTTACATGAAAACTATCAATTACTGTAACACAAGTCCCTATGTCATAAGTAGCCGGCTAATATGTCTCATCAATTCTTGTTACAGAGTGATATTCATCTTGTACTGTTTACTTCAGTTAATAACTCATATAAGAACTTGAATACGTAGTTGCGTAAAATAATCCTCATTATAACATCAGGGAATTAATCACCGTCTCGTGCCATTTTCAAATGTATTAAAGCCATTCAAGGCGATCAGACAACATGAAAATTGAAACAAATGCATTGTTTATATATATTAACGGTGTATTAGTATAATGACTATGTAACCTCTACAGAGCGGCCGTCTCTTGAGCAACAACCTGGATTCAACAACAGCATGGTTTGTTTCCCATTGCACGATTTAACTATTAATTTAACCTCTTCAGAGCAACAACCTCTCAACAACAACACAATGTTGTTACTCCCGAGAGGTTACACTGTACTACAAAACAAGATTCTCTTGTTTTAACTAAGCATTGTCCCGAATATACCTTAGACTGATTCATTGTCCCCTCTCTCTCCCTCCCTCCCTCCCTCCCTCCCTCCCTTCCTTCCTTCCTTCCTTCCTTCCTTCCTTCCTTCCTCCCTCCCTCCCTCCCTCCCTTCCTTCCTTCCTTCCTTCCTTCCTTCCTTCCTTCCTTCCTTCCTTCCTCCCTCCCTCCCTCCCTCCCTACCCCCCCCTCTCTCTCTCTCCCTCCCTCCCCCTCTCTCTCTCTCTCCCTCCCTTCCTCCCCCCCTCTCTCTCTCTCTCTCTCCCTCCCTCCCCCTCTCTCTCTCTCTCTCTCTCTCTCTCTCTCTCTCTCTCCAAATATATCATATAAATGTATTTTTTCCTGACAGTCAACATGAGGGATTTATGTATAAACCGGTGACTTATTATTCATGTACATAATTCTAACTTATCTTAATGACAACATTCATGTATTTAATTAAAGTGTTTTCTGATTGGTTTGTATCTCGTGGCCATGACATTATTCTTCCATCTTTAAATTGGGTATCTGAGTTACAGATGTAACTGAAGTTAGTATTGGTCGCAGGGGTCAGCCATTTTCAAGGCCTGCGCTCAATGCATGTAATTTCGGGCGGCATCAAACCGCCTCCTGTGATAGTTTGGAAGGTATGGCAATCCGTTTCGAGATTTTTTTAAACAAATGAAAAAAGGTTATATGCGTTTCAAATCAGTTATACAGAACAAACAGACGGTTTGACAAACCAGTTGGAAACCAAACCTGGTTTGTTGTAAACAAACGCGCCCATAATTATATATACAAGTAGTCGCTGGTGATCATTAGACAATTGTCTAGGGAAATATGAAGTGTGATTCTTTACATCAAATAGAAATATGCGTAGTGTGTATTATTTTGTTTGAATTATTATATATTTACGGGATTTTTTTGTATATAATCAGCATTTAATTCATATCCCAAAAATGTAAATATGCATGAATCTATTCTAGTTTGTGAATATTTTTGGACTGGGTCTTTCAAATCATACAGGGACTCATTAAATTATAATGAATTCATGTTTGAGTGACCATGGTTAAGTCATCTATGGTTTCTTGTGCGAATAAAGAAATTGTAAATTCAAATGTTTGGATGGGAAATGTTCTGATTAATGCAATATTGCCAAAGACCTATATACGTACTGTGATTATGTATATATATACACATGTACAAATGTAATGTCTTTGCATGATATTAGTTGTCAAATCTTGTAGTTACCGTATTTTTCCCCCAAAACAATCTATAAGCCACATATAATTATGTAACCTTCTTCGACATAGTGATATATTATATGAATATTGACTATTGGAAAATACCCGGGGACGAAGTGCATTATTCTGAGAGTGTGTGTATTACATGCTATATGCATACACGTACTATAAATTGAATTCTTTTAACAGTTTTTATAGAACTTTATATTTTAGAATCAGCGTTTACATATACGTGTATATGCTAATTGCATTCGTATGTAGAAAAAAATATAGGTACAAATGCGCTTGTTGGGCTTAATTTCTGCCAGTCCAGAATATGAACATAAATACAATGTATTAATTGCCAAATCACTGAATATGACCAGGGATGCTATAGCATGCTGATATGACATAACAGTACATATACATTTGCTTGAATCCCGTATGGCGTGTACAGTATGTATGATAGCCATGTTTTATGGCTTGTTATACCGTATTGCACCCTCTCGGAAAGCCCTAATTATGTCTGATATTTTATGTAATTATTAAAATGCTGCAATGGCCTAATTAAATTGGCTCATGAGACCAATACACTGATACACGCGTGCACATGAATTACCCACAAAAATCCATCCAATTCTTTACATAATATAGGCCTTTGTCAGCTAACATTCAATTGATTTAAATTATAGTGCATATCCTTTCTAGTGATTAAAAATGCAAATAAAAAGGTGCGATATATCTGCACAGGCGCCGAGTTTTACAACAGTTTTAATAAGGGAGGCAACTGCTTTTAGAGTTCGATATATTTATAGGCGTTGCCTCCCTTTGATGGGATCATGTCAACAATCACTAGACGCTTGATATGCGGTGTTGATGTAGAAATCTCCCTACTTGTTGTTGACTTTGGAAACGCATTCAAAATTGAAGAAAATCGAGTTTATGAGCCATCTGACGTAATAAGTTCGTTCATATATTGTCTTCTATGTAGGTAAATTCGTATTTTAATCACTTGTTTTGTTTCAACATGATAAATACCGCCTTAAATTGTTATTTAAATTTGTTTGTAGCAAGTTACAGCATGCAAACTTTGAGAAGTTGGGATGCAGTGATTTTTGTGTATTTCTTAATTAATGTTATTATACTGTTAGGTCATGACCTGTAGCAGCAGAACTTTTCTCTTAGAAGGTATAGATACTGGGTGTATGAGCAGTTCTCCTGAATTGTCCAAGTTAAGCTATTTATGACATTTTCATGTATTATAGGATTTGCTGAGCATATCTATGTATCAAACATACTTCAGTTTGTAATTTTAGTACTACTTCCACATCTGGGACAATTTTTTATGACATTTGGAACTTCAGGAGGCTTTGCACTCTGTAATTAATGAATTTAATAAAATATGGTACCATATCTGCATACATGTATTTTCAGTGGCAAAAGGTCAATCAGAAACAGAATAGACAATATTATGTTATAAACTTGCATATCAGTGTAATGTTACATCAGAAAAACTGAAAAAGATAACCGACTGATCATGATTTTGGATGAAACACTGCGAAAATTCCCAAGGGTATGGGTCATATTCCCAAAAATACAAAAAAAACCTGCGTTGCAGAAACAATTTAATATGGACAGACATCATTGATCACCATAAAGATTTACAATAAATCGCATTCCAGGAATTTTTAGGGCTAATTAAATTATATAGCCAGTATTGGGTCATAATACAATTGAAAATAGTACATTTTTCCCCAATTCACAGACAAAAAGTCCCCATTGAAACTAAAAAAAACAACAACAAAAAACTAAAATCTCTGAAAACAAGAGATCTTTCCTGTAATAGACATGTAAATCATTGAAAGTTCCCATTATGGACAGTGATTTTGTATGTACATTTAGATACTGCAATATTGGAGTCACACATATTTTCCCAATTTTTAACAAAAAACAGTTTTTTTTTCGGTATTTTGGGAATATGACCCATATGGGAATTTAGCGGTGTTTTAATCAAAATTGGGAAAAATGTATTACTACAATTTTTGCAATGTTCAACTTATTCTACTTATTCTCTCATAGAACAGTAGCAGAATAAGGTATTTACTACTAATAGTGATGTTAATGAACTTATAAAATTAATAATTTTTTTTTTGTGATTGGGAATTTTTGTCTGTGAATTGGGAAAAAAGATTTTCAATTGGGAATATGACCAAATTTCAGCTATGAAATCACCCCCAAAAAGTCACTGAAAACACTGCAGAAATTCCAAGTCCCAATTGTATCGGTCATGTTCCCAGAATACTGAAAAAAACTCTGCATTCACATCCTGAGGAGGAGGGGTGACTTTTGAACTGTTACCTAACTGTTACCTAATGCATTATATAAATATTTTTTATATTCTTCCTCTGAGAAATCTTAGAAATGCATGATTTGGATTTGACATTTTCAATGAAATCACCAAATTGTTGTTAGTTTACATCAGAATGATATAAATCACATACTATTAAACGCTTGCATAGCCAAAAGAGTTAGACACTGTTGTACTATAATCCGAACTGCAATTGGTGCATTCCGCCTTGACCGTAATGTACTGATTGTTACCGAACTTTCATGACGGAAACAATCGACATCAAAAATTAATTAAATTTATTTTTTGTAAAACAGCAAAAAATAACGAATTAAAGTCCCATAAGCTTTTTGCTATAAAAAATATATGCAAAAAACAAACAACTGCTGATATTATCCCAAGATAATAATTACCGACAAAACGAGCCCTTTTTCTTCCAAAAACACTAATTTCGCTGTGAATTTTGCTTTTGTAAACTTGAATTATATAGAGCGCGTGACGTCACTTTATGCCGTGTGCATAATATGACTGCGGGAAAACACAGCTGTTCTATAAATAGAATTTTTTTCAATGATATTGAAAAAAATACAATAATGGTTTCGGAAACATTTTTGCTTGCTATAAAGTTTGCACGGGAGGAAAACGCGCTCGGATTCCTCTGTTATGGGACAAATAGAAACTATTACGACCGATAAATTTATATGCTTATGGGACTTTAACATTTATAATTAATAATGTGTCGTGTAATAAACATAACTTTTTCTTAAAAAACGCAACAGAATTTTATTCATCTACATGTAATCAAAATTTGTATGTTTCTGGTTATTGGATATATATGCATTGTTACAATATATGATTTGATAAATGACAAATTTAATTGATAAATTACTAGATTTACTTAAATAATAATGCACCAGATTACAAAACTCCTCCTTTGTTTTTTTTTCAAATGGTATTTTGATATTTTAAGCTTGCTAGATTTAAGTTTCATGTTTTTATTTTCGATGTAGGTGTTTGTTACAGATTGTGGTTATCGTTTTAACATTTTAGCGTTGATCGCAAGAAGCAAACAACTAGTGATAAGGTTTAAACATATAAATTAATGTCCCTTTTCCAGTTCTGAGGTGTATAGTTTGTACAATTAGTGTTCAAGTACAGACACTGAATATTTATTTTGTAATTTGTGTACCATTAATTATAGAGTTTAAAGAGCGCTTGACAGAGTGTTAAGATCTTAAAATCTTGACAATTGTATTCAAGTGGAATAAAATTGCTTTCGAATGTGTAATAGTTTTTGGTCGTTTGGCAAAGGTGAAGTAGGCACACATACACATTATCTACTAACCAAAGAGGGTCTTACTGATAAAATAATGACAACAAACACCACATTTTTGCAAACAAGTGATTGTTCAAATATCACAATTGCATCTAAGAGTAAGAATGAAGTTTTTTTAGAAAAAAATAGCATTTGTTTCAATTTGGAAGAAAAGTATGGAACATCAATGTAACAATTAAGGTAATGAAATAATTGATTATTCTGTACACACAAAATGAGATTAATGACAATTAAATATATAATCATGGTATACATTTTGTATTCTAAAGATTACAAAGTATGTACATGTACAGTGCAACCTCAGAAAAGCAACACTTTGTTACTTTGTGAGTAGGCTAGCAAAATTATGTTGTTGTAATGTTGAGAGGTTGTTTCTCTAGAGAGGTTAAATTAATAGTTAAAGCATGCAGTGGGAAAATCATGCTGTGTTGCATGGAGGTTGTTGTTGTAGTGAGAGCTGCTCTGTAGAGGTTGTACTGTAGTTTACTTCATTTTGATTTATCCATTGAAAATAAGGACTGTGTAATATTCAGTATTTCAGTCCACATGTATAATTATACAGAAAATTGTCTTATAACCATCAACTTGTTTCTTAAAACTTTAAATAGTATCAAATTTTTTTATTGACCAATAAAGATTTTATGGCATTTGAATACAATTCGAAAAACTAGCACAATTTATAATGGACCAATAACAAAGCAGTATATTATCTGTCTAGTCCCCAACCTAAGTGTTATTACCTTGAGCTCTTTGACTATCTTGACAAGGCTAGAAAAATGTTATGTTGTGGTTACTTGGCAAAAGAATAGGGCAGTTAAGTAGTAAAACTTTCCTTTTTTCTAAACATACCTTTTGTTCATTGGAGGTACAAATCGCTAGCAAATACTTTAATAATTCGGATTTTGCCATAGAAATTTAGGGTCAGTTATGATTATCAACAATAGGGTCTGCTAGGAAACCAGAAATGCAACTATTTTTCTGGTCTTAGTGAGTTTAAACCACTAAGTTATTGAAATTTATTTACTTAATTTACAGTATCATATTTTTGTGTGTTTAATAATTTATAACCACTTATGTATTCTACTGTGCCATAAGTTTGTTTGCTAAAAGTGATCTTTTATAATGTGTACACTAATTTTTGATATCAGACACCATAAATCTTGTTGATAACATTTTGGAGACATTTTTGCACATGAACAGCTTTGTCATGCTGGGCATAATTTTAAAACTTGGCACATTTCATAACTTCTTACTTGAAGAGCGAACACTTAGTACAAGTTAAAATCAGTTTTATTACCATTAAACTTTTCCATATCTCTATTTCTTAAATTCTATCTGTTTTTGTGTAGATTAGTAATCTGTAGAATTTCTACAACTATCAATACAGTTTGGTCACTTAAGGAAGTAATTAGGAAAAACTGCTTTCTGCAAGCATCCCTAAAAAATATAGGATCTGTGAGTTGGCAGAACTGTTTTCAAATATACTTTTTTTGGTTTTGAGATTTTATGTTAAAATGAATATAATCAAGTGAATCAATCAAATCTTCATTATCCGATACCCACAGTCGCATATATGTGGCAGAGCAGAGTCAGTGAATGTGGGTATCCAATGATGAAAAATCTTGGCTTGCCCAGAAAAATATGGTGAGTCAGTCAGGTTAGCTGAAACCGTGAATTTTGGTTGCAATATCTAGTGGTCACTCGTTGAAATGTTCGATTGTCACTCAAAGCAATATTTGTCAGTAGTGTATGAAGCTACTCACTGCAGTACTGAGTATCAATTTTTAGCAGTGGTCACTTGTAGCAATGGTCAGTGGTCACTTAATCAGTACAGTATTACCTCATTTAATGTTACTGTGTTCTATTACATACTGGACTGGTGATTTGATTGTTTTCTCACACTGTATTATTAGCTATCAATCTTATCTTATTCTGTGATGTATGTCTCCCATGTATGCTGTATCTAGGCTTCTAGTCCTTTGGTCAAATCAAAGACCTATGCATGCATAGATAAGAAACTCCTGTAAGCGCCTGTAGAAAATGCTATTTTTGCACGCAGCAGATCTTTAAATTTTGCAAACTACTTAAAATTTGTGCAAATCTCATTAATGAATTTTCAACCATGTCATTAAGTACTCATTTTTCTGATGCAAGAAAATATTTTCAATATGATTTGTTAAGAAATTTCTTTGAAATTATTACTTAAATTCAACCAGTATAGCAGAAAAATGACAAAATGTACGATATAAGGTTCATGCAGGGGCCTTTGTATTTTGCATAAAACTTTTTCTTTTGTGCTCCGATTTTTATCAACTTGGTATCATTTTGTAGGGAATGGTTTGCTCTATTGGAAGATATAATTTACTTTAATATGTCTTCAATAGAAAATGAGCAATAAGCAAACGTGATTTTGCGAGATTTTGTCAATCTGCCGCGTGACTTTGCGAGATTTAGACTAGTTGCTTATCTATGTATGTATAGGTCTTTGGTCAAATACAACACTTTTCTGATAGCCTTTGATAACTAAGTAATCATTTCAAAAGACGTAGAATGTCAACAACTTTTAACAGGTCGCCATTTATGCTAATCAAACTTAAGAATGAGATCAAAACTCAAATTTGATTTCATGTTTCTAGCTTTTTCAAATTATTCATGCTCAAGTTAATGTTATTTTATATACTTTACATAAGTCTATTCCTGTATTACTGAAAATAAGTTGTTCATAAATTGATGTTAATTATACTGCTAGCTATTTTTGACATTCCAATAAACCATAATTACATAAGACAAGTCAAGGTTTCTTTAGGATTGTTGTTGCTGCTGTTGTTGTTTTAGTTATTGTGATCACTGCGTTATCTGCATCTTCATCATCTGCGCAAAAACTTTAACGTAGCTCATAACTCAGAAACTTATAAGAGGTAGCAATATGAAACTTAATTCATGGGTGGATAGATCTCACTGAGGCAGTGAACATACCAGCGTTATCACCGCTCACAGCACTGTTGTTTATGATGCTGTTGTTGTCTACAAAATTGTTTTTGCAATTATGGTGAACTAAGAATTGATTTACAATATCAGACGTTTAAATAACTCCTCGGTGCCCAGAAACACTGATCAATGACACTAGAATCTTCGTCGTACTTGGATAAAGATATTCACTTTGATGGTCTTACCATTTAGATTATCACAAGATTAAAATCTGCTGATAAATTTCATCTCACTGTTTAATTTATTTGAAATCTATCTCAGTGATAAATTTGTTCGCATGTAATTGTTAGTTTTGGAATTTAGAGATAATCATAGACTTTGTTTGATCTGACATACATAGGTCTTAAATTGTCATTTAGTGTCTCTTAGTTACCACAGTGTATACCTGTTGAATATGAAATTTATTTGACTGCTGTACATTTTTCTGTCATGAGTTGCGTTGATTTCAACGCTTATATTCCACAGCATTTAGTCGTAAATTGTACTTGGGTGATAACCCTCTTGTTTGAAGCCAGGGCATGTGAATTGAAATTAGGTTCAATTGGAATCATTGAAATTCCTCTCATAGTGAAAATTAGATAACATTAGGATGTATATTACTTGTATATGGGTAAATTCAGCTAAGTAACTTTAATTTTGAAGATCGGTTTGATTTTACCTTGCAAATTATGCTTATTTAGATAGTGTCACATACCATAAATGTTTCCATGCTAATTTTATTCAAACTAAATATATTATATAAAAGGTGATATCATGCCTTGATGGTTTTTTATGCCCCGTATCGATAGATCAGGGGCATATTGTTTTCTGTCTGTTTGTACTAAACTTTAACCTTGCCTATAAAATCAAAACGTTAGGTTCCAAATACATCTACTGGTAATCAAAATTTCTGGTAATTTTGTATCCTACTGTCAGGTTTTGTCAGGTGTTTATTGTACATGTATATAATTATTTCAAGTTACCAGTATTCATTTTTGAGCAGGCATGGTCTTATATTTCATTATTGTAAGGATATCATTGCCCCACACTTACAGAAACATGTTCAAACTTGTTTGAATCCATACATCATTTACAAACATAAACATTGCTAGTATTGAACATTTTCAGCTTTTTTAAGGATTTTATCCTGTTTAGTTAAGGATTAATTCGGCAAACTATTACGGTCATAGACCAGCCATTAAGTTCTCATTTCTGGGTTAACTGCGTAACTACTTTAACCCAATTGAAGCTAAGAAACATTTACGGTTATTTCGCATCAATTTCATGAAAATTGACTTTAGTATGAAAAATCAAACTGTTTTTGTCTTATCTTTGAAGGACAAAATAAATCATGATAAAATGTGCCTTTAATCTGAGTCCTATTTATGTTAGCATTAAAATCGTTGTATCTAAATTATCAAGATATTTACAACTTTGGTTATTATTGTCACATTGATTTTGTACAATGTTTGTGTAATTTTATGGATTACATTCTGACAGATGGTATGTTGGTATTAATTATAATGGTCAGACTGAGATTTTCAAACTTTGGCTTGATGTATGTATGGTTATAAAACTGAAAACCAGTCCAGAATTTCAAAATTGATTTTTATTCTTACTTAATTTTATTTCATATAAAAACTATTTATTTATAATCATACATGTATATTTAAGATTTAAGGACTAATTTCAAGGGTATATAGTATTTTTTAGTTTTAGTCGATAACCCCTGAAAACCAGACCCCTTTATCCAGTTATCTGGGAATTCCGGATTTAATGGTGTCTGCTTTTCAGGGGTTTTACTGTACATATAAATGTGTGTCCCTTTTTTTCCATATTTAAATATGGGATTCCTGTATTATACCTAAATGAAAGATATGGTTTTAGATTTATCAAAATTTATTCTGTCCAGATTTATTTATATACAAATTTGTATCTTTTTCAGTTGAAAATGGTATACACTGAATAATCATCCATAAAGAAGTTATCAGACAATGGCGTCTACTCGTACTGGCAACACTATTGGTGCTCCATCATCACAGTTCAAGATACAATGTAATACATCTTCTATTCTGATTGGAGATCGGGAGTTTTTGTCTGCCACAGATGCGCTGGAAGCATATTTGAGCCAGTATGATGGTTTTGGTGTGTTTTTGAACTCGACCGCATACAAACGTACGACAAATGACTTGCTCAATCCAAAATCAGCGCTACATATGACCGCTGAGAGGTCCTTGGAGACTGGGGTTCGAGCCACAGATACTGAACTAAGATTAGCTGATCAGAAAGATAGCATTAATGAATCTTTGTTAAACATGAAGAAATCTGTGACACTGAAAGCAGAAGGTAGGCTATTCTTCTTGATTTTAGCTTTACTTAATCTTGTAAATGCTGATGTTGCATTAAATAAATTACGTTGGTACTTTAAAGTTCAGTGCAGTTGCTAAATCTCTAATTCTATGGGTTTGTAAATGCATAGATTTCCCATTATTGGCATGACTTATTACGTCAATTTGCTGGCATTAGGGGAAATAAACACATTGACTTGTATATATGTTTTATTAGTGGCTCAGCTTCATAACACAATATAAAATGTTGGATTAATGTTTGTGAAAAATTGGTTTTCATATTTAAATGCTTCTGTAATTGTCCATAACAGTTTTGTTGTGAAATATGCAAAACAGTTGATGACTGTTTATGATGTAAAACATCTTTTATTGCCAATATGTTGGTGATGAATTGTCTGAATAAGTTAACCTATGCTATGATTAGAGTTTTGATTCAGCTTCTTGGCGCTGGGAAACTTCACTATAATGATTTGTTGATATTTCTCTCATTACCGTCATTGTAAGAAAAAAATACAATAACAAGTTTGTTATCCTATAACTATTTAGCTAAGAAAAATTATTACCGCAAACAGAGACAAAGAGGTAAGTATTAGTTGATAATCTTCCCTACATGCATGTCAATTTTAACCAGAATTTTACCAATCTAACATGCAATGCATTTTCACACATGAGATTTTGAACTTTGGCTTTCATTTCAATGGGTTATTGAGTGTTATTAATATATACCGATAGTTTGGAAACCAGTCTGAAAACAGAGGCATGTGATTGGTTAGCTATGTGCACAGTCTAGAATTTGACCAATGATAAGGCAGTATACATCAACTGGTTTACAATCTTAGTTTGTAACTCTTAGTTGTTTTAAATGTAAAATTATGATCTAGCTACTGTCAATGATGATTTAGCCATAGCTTTGAAGCCTATAGATTAAGTTGAAATTGATCTCCAATCTCAAACACACACCTGTGTTTCAGATATATTCTGTATGTAATATCTTAAATCTTCAATATATGTATAATTATAAATAAATAGTTCTTATATGAATTAAATTAAGTAAGAATAAAAGTCAATTTTGAAATTCTGGACTGGTTTTCAGTTTTATAACCATACATATATTAAGCCAAAGTTTGAAAATCTCAGTCTGACCCTTATAATAAATATTGTACTCATTTGCAAAGATACATTTATGAAAGTGTATTTTAATTGGTAAAGGTACTTGTATATAAACAATTAGCAGTATGATACTGATGTACTGTGTGGTTGTTTTACGCTATTTTTGCACAAAACAGGTTAATAACAAATATTTGCACATACTAATTTAGTCCAATCTAAAAACAAGCTTTCCCAGGGTGATGCGAAAGATTTATTCTTAAATTAACATTAACTCATTATATTCTAAATCATATTGACGGTGTCAACTTACTAGTAAGAGATAAGCTAGTTAAGTTGTACTTTATAGAATATTATTTTTAAACTTTGTTTGCTCACCCTGGGAAGAACCAAAATTCAAAATGGTGAAAAAACTTATATGTGTTACACTGAAGCTACATGGTTTCATTATGAGATTTGTCAGACAGTTTGTATCAATGTTCACTGTTAATGCTCACACAATGGTAGTTAATGTACAGAGTTCTCTTTAGAAGTACAGTTAAACCTGTTTTTGTTGCCACCTCCGAATGAAAGTCCCCCATTTTTTAAAACTCATTGATTACTGAGAGCCAATGACCTCAGAATAAAGGCCACCTGTCAATATAGACCAGACTTTGTCTTTCATAAGGGTGGTCTTTGTACACAGGTTTGACTTACATTAAAATAAAATTTAATTTCTTTTCGTGTTAAATTATGACTTAAGTATGTATAGCCTTCTAGATTAAACATTTGAAATATCTTGTTAAGGTTATAAGTACTACTATCATGTTTTTTATTATTTTATTTACTGATTGTTAAGTTCATTTGGTAAGGCATGAAATAAAATGGTTTCCACTCACTGACTGGTCTGGGTTACGTTTTGTATCTTGCAGGTATTTCTATATTCAGAAATATATTTACAATTAATGCCGACTGTATATTTTTACCGGATGTTAGTGGAAATGTTTTTTTTTGTCTGATGTTGTGTTTCTTTTAGTATTTTCTTGAATAAGTTGCATGTTTTTATATATACAGTCAAAACTGTGTTAGTTGCCACCTCCAAATTTCAGCCACCCTGTGAATAACAAAAGGTCATTCTTTGAAAAACAGTCATTGATTATTTAGAACAAACTGACATCCAAATAAAGGCCACCTGTCAATAAAGGGCACATTTTGTCTTTCCCAAGGGTGGCTTTTGTTCATAGGGTTGACTGTTCTTGTATTTTATTTAGTTTTATCATATTTATGTGTTAATGATCAGGTATTGTACTGTATTGTACAAGTAACTAGAAAAAATAAAACTAGAGATAGTGAGGTTTTAAAATTTGTAGTTTCTGGAAATGAATCAATGCTTCTATTTATAAACTCACTCACACACATTATTTACTGGGGTTTTCTTCATTGTATACTTGTAGCCTTTAAATGGTGCCTTCCTCTCTGAAAATTGCTTTTAAATCATGCAGTTTTCCCCAAAATTTCCAATTTACTCCTTGATATTTTATACCCCAAATTAGTTTCAGATGAGAATCGTTGTATTTCATCCCCATATTTTGGACTAGGCTGCCGTTAACTAAACATAAAGAAAACCCCTGATTTCGTGTTTTGTCATTTATCTAATAACCATTCTATCTAATAATTAATTACTTATTTAAAATGAAGTTCTTATTTTTTAGGAAATAGAAATTAAGTTTTTAATTCATTAATGCTTTATGTGTTTTAAGTTTTATCTGTGTTTTGTTATGTCACAATATGTCTTAATTACTTTGCATTGATTCATGTAAATGTTGTAAAACTATTTCACAGTTCACATTGAACAGAATTGTATTTTATACATGATATCATCATAAAATTATGGAATTTATTTCAGTTGAAGACGCCTTGAACAAATCTCAAGACCTTATACGACAGATCAATACGGATGAATTCCCTAGTAAGGCTAATGTTCCAAGTGAAGTTGGTAGCCTAGCAACAGATGTGTTGGTGTCAGTAGATCCTACTGCAGGATATAATGGTTCCGCTGGAGGTGACACAGGGAAGGACTCGACATGGAAAAGCAAGCATATATATGGTTATAAACGTCCAAGAAGCAGACGATCTAAAACATTGAGTAGTTTACAGATTGCTCATGATATGATGGGACTTACAACTGAACAACCTAACCAAAGTTTTACAGCTCAACCTAATGGTAAAAAAGTCAACTTTCATACATATGGTCCTCATCTATTCACCACAGTAGTATATTGATCTCAATGCAGCTTAGTGACCACTGGGATTGAGTGGTTAGTATGGTCGCTGGCTAGTGGTCACTAGTCTCTGACCACTTTGAGTTCAAATCCCTCCTAGAACCAAATTTCACATGTGAGATAGCTGTCCAGCTAGCTTATAGAAGATTGATGGATCTACCTAGCACCTCCACTGGTAAAGCTGGAGAAGATGCCAAAAATAAGAGTTAAAAAGAAAGAATTCCTAGTTTCCTCACAGACCCTTAACTTTGCTTGAGAAAGCAAATATGTTTTCACTGATTTCATGCTAAATTTTAAATCTATAACAAGATACTTATCTAAGCAAATAAACAAGTGTATTGGTAAAATCTGCTAGATTTCTACTCATTCTCTTATTTGTGAGTAAAACTTGAGAAAAAATGTTAGGAAATAACTGTTAGTACAAATCCTATATTAATGCATTTTTAACTGAGTCACGATATAGGGACAGTATTTTGTATATTTACGATATAGGGACAGTATGTTGTATATTTACGATATAGGGACAGTATGTTGTATATTTCAGATCATGTCTCTCCACATGTGACATTTCAAGATGATAATAAAGACATACTCAACTCATCGAGACAGGAACCAGGCAGATATGATGATGATGTTTCCATCCTGCTTGGCGAATCGCCAAATACATCTCGATTGTCAAGGTCACCATCAAAGAGTCTCAAAGAGCGTAGTCGATCTGTTTCCCCGTCTATTCTAAAACGGGAAAGGAAAATGTTTGAATCAGGGCTTAGAGACAAGCCTATACCTGATTATTATACTGACTTTAATTTACCCGCACCTAAAGCACCTAGCTGGATAGATACCATGAACACATCAGATGTGTCCGATTCGGATTGGAAAAAACGAGATTTCACCGTTTCAAAACCCCCACCCAGTTGGGTCAATGATATTGACAATTCAGATATAACAAGTTTGGTATCACCTTCAAAACCTAGTAAAAAATTAGAATTTCATGACTTGCTCCGCCCACTTCCTGTGATTAATACTCAGAACAATTCTCACAACAGTGATGCTAATGATACTCTACCGCCTCCAGGACTCACGTATAAGGACTTAGTTGGCGATACTCCAAAGTTAAAATCTGCTAATACTCAACCAACAGAAAGGGCTAGCTCACCAACTCTTACAGAAAAGCTAGACCTCTTGAAATCCAAGACAACAGCCACCCTTCAACGTTACCATGACCGCATGAAAACTGATATTAATTTGAATTCTCCTGCAAAAGACAGCAGCGTTTATAATGGTAATAATGTGCCGAGGTGTTCCAGTTTAGACACAGAAGCATTAATTGCTGGTATTGCCCCACCAGGGAAGAGTGACATTAGTGGAGCTTCTCCTATAACTCCTGGACTTACAGGTAAGCTTTTATTGTTAATTCTTTCACCAAGTAGATGGATGCAACCATAAAATTAACATAGTACCTGTTTCCAATTGAATGTCAGAAACACTGTATCGATAGATTTTATACAAAGTACCGGTAGCTTCAATTAAATCTGTTGTATATAAAACAGCAGAATGGATATAGGCATCTTGCTTGCATGTAATTTTCAAGGTCAAGAGTACTTACTATATGTTACTTGTAGCTTGTATAATATACTCAACGCAACAGGGTCGTAACTAATATTGAAATAAGAACAAGTTACGACAGTGTTGCGCTGAGCCCTCGAATTATGTTTAACATGGATGTCAGGCATGTACTGGCAGTTTAAGTCACAGACTGTGATGGATTCTTACTTTTATTTACCACAGGTGATCATGATAGTACTATTACAGGGGCTGGTAGTCCTGGAAAGTCAAGACGTCCCAGATCACCAGATACTGATATCATACTGGATGGAGACAGACCTTGGGAGAAAACAGCTTCATAGTAAGTGCTTTCCTTATATCAATTAGATACTGGTCATAGTTCTAGATTAAAGGTTTTTAGTTCTTTTATTGATGAGAAATTTCAAGAACTTTTAGCGAAAATTGATGATTTATGTCCTGCCATGGACTTGCTATATCCATGATTCAGTACATAAATATTAAGTATAGAATACTTTGTATGCTATTTATATGAAGGATTACTGTAAGATTTTCTTTTTAGTATTAATTTCATACTAAAATCTGCTATTACTAATGACATTACGCTCAATCACAATACTTAATTATTTTTTTCATCACACATTAATGTTTTGAAAACCACCAGATTAAAGAATTAGCTATTTTTGATGTCACAAGATAAGTCTTGGTGAAGTTTACTGGCGTTTTGAATCGACATATTCTAGTGAAAAGAAATACTTCAGTGTCACCAAAAATTTTTTATCTTGTTAAATGTTATCTTTTCATCTAAATATGTATTGACTTCTACATTTGATTTTTTTTTTTCAAAGCTACTTTGCCATTTCTTCTTAACCGTTTGATGATAGATAAGCTGGCATGAGTTTGCTTTGGATTTTATTTAATCACTCATTGGTCTGTTATTTTGAAATAAAGGGATTTTTGGCATTATTTTTGTTTGTTGTGTTATCTGCAAAATCTTTTGAAATATATTTTTTTTGGTACAGGGAAGGGCTAAAACAAGATGTTTATGTATAGGGTTACTTGATCAAATGAATTAGGGTCTGAACACTTTGTAAGAATTCAAGGAACAGTTTATCCCCATATATGTATTGGACCACAGGGTTATAAAATAACTTGAGAATTGTCTCTGAACTTAAAGCTCAATTTCATTTTTAAAGTATTTCAGTTGCAAATATATATATCAATTCAATTCATATCAATTATGTTGATGGAGTAATGTATGATTTATATCATTTCTTTATCGTAAATAACAAAAATTTAAGAGATAAAATATAACATTTGATTTTGGAGAAAGATCTTTTTAAACTCAGACCTTGGATTAGATTTTGTAGTGATCTTTGTACCGGGTAATTATTTCCCTTGATGAAAGAAATAAAAATCTTCTCCTAAATTATATTGATTTTCCTACATTTCAGTAAAGCACCAGTGTCAGTTGACAAAAGACCAAAAGCATCGTTAGATGAACAGGTAAGATTTTAAGCTCGACTGTTTTTTAATAAAAAGTTGAGCTATTGTGATCACTGTGTCGTCTGCATCAGCAGCTGCATCATGCAAAAACTTGAAAGTAGCCTATAACTCAGAAACTATAGAGGTAGCAACATGTAACTTCATAGGTGGATACATTTCACTTAGGTGGTAAATAGATGAGCTATGGCACTCTTGTTTTTCTCTGGGGTTTGATGTTGCACCAACAGTCAAGGTCATTTGGTGACTTTCCCAGCTTTAGCAGTGAAGGAAAAACACAGACATACACCTGGGTAGAACCACCGACCTCCAGTAAGCCAGCTGGACACCTTCCTTGCTGGTGAAAGTTTTCGGGTCAAAGATAGGATTCAAACTCCCAGTGGTGAGGCTGGTGATCACTAATCAAAAACCATAACCACTCAACCATGGTGGCCCCTTATGAACAGGGTCCAACATAACCACTCAACCATGGCGGCCCCTTATGAACAGGGTCCAAGGTTATAAAACTTGAGATAGATCACCAAGCTCAAATCTCATAATTTGTCTTTTGATGTTTCTAAGTTAATTATGATCAGACAATAATGAGATTATTAATGCATTAATTTGACAGCAAAATTTATCTGAGATACGTATTTAAACATTAATCAGCTCTGTCTTTTCAAGCATTATATATTGAGAATGGAATTGACATTTTAGCTCAGAGATCATTTTATAACCTCGGAGCCAGGTTTGTCCTGTTATGTCATTATTGTGACTTGTGATCTACTTTTTGAAGCCTTCTTTCTTTCTTTTTAGTGTTCATAACATATTTTCTGCTGACACTGAAATAAAGAAAACTTTTACCTTGTTCATGAAATACTAGTATACATGTGATGTATGAAAGTGAGGATAATTCATTCAAAGATTGAAATAAGTTTTGTTTTATTGTAGAATTATTCAGGAGGATCACAGCCAGGTAGTCTTGAAGCCTTGAAGAACATGATATTCAAATTACAACAAGAAGCTGTTCACACAGATAGTGAAGATGAAGGTTCTAGGAGTAAACTGTCTGAGCGGGTTTGTAAATTTTATTTTCTCGGAAGACTTTTGTATACTAGTACATTCTTTACCATTACTTTTTTTAGAAATTGTATACATCTAGTGCCTATGTTGATATATCATAACTTTTATCATAAATTATTTTGAAAACTAGTGATTAAATCAGATCATAATTGTGTTTATTTATAAAACTGGACCAAGATCTAACTTGAATAAATTTTGAAGAATTTGTATGTACATTTTGTCCTCATTTTAAAGGTATTTGACACAAACAATTATATTTTGACTGTAAAACCTTATTAGGTATAAGAAGCCTATGCAGTCAAAATTTGATTTTGTGTACCTGTGGCTAAATATTAAAAAAAACTTTTTATCCCATCAGGTACATAAGCTGAGAGCTGAAGCTGCCAATCTAGGGATACAAGTCCCTGGTGATAAAACTGAAGCCACACAAGGGAAGGCTACTGGTGATATTCCTTCACTACAAGGTTATGATTTCCATGGTGAACCAGGAGGACAAAATTTAGAAAAGTTAGTAAATGTTTATATATTAGATACCAGGCATCTAGATAGGTTAGGGACTGGGATGTGGATAGTGTGTTGGACTTGAAACTCCATATTCTAGGTTCGAATCCCTTATAAAAATATTTGACATAAAAATGTCTATTTTCTTTGTTATGTGGAGAAGATCCAGGCTCCTTGTGAAGGGGGGGGGGGGGGGGGGTAATGTTGGGTTAGAATACAGACCAGGAAAACTGGTAAGTTGAACCAGGTACTGTTTATTACTGAAATATCAGTGAAAAATGGTGTTAAGCCCACTGAAACAAAATCATTGGTTAATTTTAATCATCTGCAGAAATGTATCAATGTATGGAAGGAAATAACATCATTGGTGGCCGCTTCTGTCATTTGAATAATATCTTAAAATACAAATTTGAAAAAATTACTCATGACAGAATTTAAGACCTAGGCAACACGACATGAAATAAATGAAAATTTTTATGATCACTTGATTGCATTATTAAAATGATATTTTAACAATTGAATTTTTGTACTGAAATATAACTTAGTGTCACTTTTATTGTCTCTTATTCAACAGGGCTCTTGTACATCTTGATCGATTAAAGAATTTAGTCAGCACCCAGCCACCCAAAGGTGAAGGTCAGATGGGAACTTCAGGAGTTACTCCCCTTTGTGCCAACATGGACAATCAGAACTAAATATGTATTGTGATTTTATGACAAATGTGGTATAGTGTGGGTAAATGACAACAGTCAGTTAGGATATGAATGGATTATAATGCCAGTACTGATTAATATTTTGATGAATGAAACAATGAATTTATTCTGCAGTAAAGTTATTCTGTACTGGGAAATGTGAAACACTGTCTGGCTCCATGGTTAATACAAAATAAAGTTTGGATACCAGTCTGAAAATGTCGCCCTTCCATTGGTTAATATTGAAACTATGATTTGAATCAGCCAATCAGAGATGTGTGACAGACTGGTCTCCAAGCTATCAATTTTAGACTGGGTGCAATTCATTTGATTCTTATATGAGAATTGTTCTCTGTTTTCATTATCTTGAAATTTATTTATATCCAGCATTGTATTTATTGAACAAATATTATTATGTACATCAGAAATATTTCGTGCGTCATAGCATAAAAGATGATATTTACATTCATTAACTTTCAATGGTCTTTGTATTAATCTGAATTTGTGATGATTTTTCCTAACAAAGCAACTATAATCAAACCTGTGAACAAAGGCCACCCTTTGGAAAGACATAATATGCCTTTATTGTCAGGTTGCCTGTAATTGGAGGTCAGTATGTTCTAAGTTATCCATGACAATTTTTCAAAGAGTGGCCTTTAATCAAAGGTGGCTGCAAATACAGGATTGACTGTATACATGAAAAGAATGTCAACAAGTCCATATAAAGTATGGTGCAAAAGCATAATAAATTTATTGTGATTGACAACAGAAAGATGATAATAATATAAACACTAACAAATGTCCTTTATTTTGTTAACATTTTTATCATCAGATATGAACTACCCATAAATTAAAACTTATTTTTACTGTTTTACTACTCAACATATGGAGAAATTGCCAGTTCCTAGTTGAAGGGTAAGTTAGTACTGGTTGGAATCCAGGAAAACCGGTCAAGTGAACTGGTTGGTGTATATAACTAAAAAATGTTGAAAAATGGCAAAAACCCAAATAAATAAAAACAAAGTGATTTACTAATTATCTGAAGACATATTTTTGCCTTAAAATCCTAATGAAAGTTTACAGATTTTGGAAAAATCAATAAGTTTTAGAAAATTTGTATCTTAGAAAATATATATAAATGTATCAATTCACTTTTTAGAATGGATAAATCTTTTGGTGCACTTTTAGTTTATTTATTAGTTTTACATCACAGTATATTTTAGTGTTTGCATATCACACACTGCTGACCTTGAACTTTGACCTTAATTTCAAGGTTATTACTTAAAATCAGGTAGATTCTGATTCTCTTGATGTAGATTTAGTTACTACTATTTATTGTACATAATGATTGCATACTCATTTGTCTAAGGGTAATTAATGGTTTAGTCTATGTTATGAATAAAAGAGAAACCTTATATACAGGTTATTGTGTCCTGAGCACAACTTTCCAGTTTCTTAATAAGCTATTGTGATATTTTTACTGATTTTTTGGTAAGTTTGTACGTAAATAAATATATTAAATGTATTTCATGATATTGTTTGTATATTCAATTTGAAATCTTGGTGGACATCATTATATTTTCTTTTACCTACATAATTACACTAATGGGGCTGTAATACCCCCTCCCCATGAGTCCTGCATCCCTCCATATTTTAAGGAGCGAGTCCTGCATCCCATTTCAGAACAAATGTGAGTCCTGCATCCTGTCTAAAAAAATTACCTGAATCCCACATCCTAAAAGAGTTTATTACTGCCACACTCGTGTTACCCCCCCCCCCCCCCCCTCCAACTACACTATCAGTTTGACATATTTTAGAATTATAGATTTGTCTACTGTTGGTAGGAAATAGTCATACATTATGCATTGTTGTTTGTTAGTCTAGATCAACAGGAACTTCATATAGTTAAAGGCTCATTGTCTCATGATACCTCACAATCATTCAATATTTATTGAATTTAAAAATAAATTTGGTAACAAATGTGAAATATTCGCCTTCAGTATTTATTTCAACCTTTTTCTACATTTTGTTTCCTGGATATTAAGGCAGCCCTTGGTACTTTATACAATATAAAAAATACTTCAAAAGGGCTTCCTATGGTTGCCTATGTGCTCTATTAAATGGTTTTTGAAATTAAACTTCTGTCAGACATGTCTATTTTAATCAGACCACCCCTAAAAAATGATGCTTTGCAGTCATTTGACTCAAAATTTTAACAGCAGATTACATAGTTTGGCATTTTTAGCTCACCGGAGCACAAAGTGCTCATGGTGAGCTATTGTGATCGTGTGTTGTCCGTGCATGCGACAGTGCGTCAACAATTGCTTTAAACAACATCTCCTTCTTAAGCAGCTGGCCAATTTCAACGAAACTTTACATGGACGTTCCTTGCATGAGCCTCTACCAAAGTTGTTCAAAAAAATTAATTTCTTTAAAAACTCTGGTTGCCATGGCAACCAATAGAAAAACTTTAAAAATCTTCTTGTCAAAAACCACAGGGCCTAGAGCTTAGATATTTGGTGTGTAGCATTGTCTAGTGGACATCTACCAAGTTTGTTCAAATTATGGCTCTGGGATCAAAATGGGCTCTGCTCTGGGGTAACTTGATTTTACATAGACTTTAAAAGGGAAATTTAAAAAAATCTTATTGTCAGAAACTACAATGCCTAGAGCTTGGATATTTGGTGTGTTGCATTGTCTAATGGACCTCTACCAAGTTTGTTCAAATTATTGCACTAGGGTCAAAATTGGCCCCACCCCAGGGGCACTTGATTAATATAGGCTTATATAGGAAAATAAAAACATTCTTGTATGAAACCACAAGGCCTAGATCTTAGATATTTGGTATGTAGCATTGTCTAGTGGACCTCTACCATGTTTGTTCACATTATGGCCCTGGGGTCAAAATTGGCCTTGCCCCAGGGTTTACTCTAACTTGTATAAGAATTTTTTTTTAATCTTCTTGTCCAAAACCACAAGACCTAGAGCTTAGATATTTTGTGTGCAGTATTGTCCATAGGCCCTCTGCTAATTTTGTTCAGATTATAATCTTCAGGGTCAGAATTGGCCCCGCCCCGGGTATTACTCTATTTTACATAGGAAAATTAAAAAAATCTTCTTGTCTGAAACCACAGGGCTTAGAGCTTAGATATTTCAGATGTAGCATTATCTAGTGGTCCGCTACCATGTTTGTTCAAATTACGGCACAGGGGTCAAAATATATGCTTACATAGAAAAATTTAAAAAAAAATTGGCCCCACGCCGGGTCACTTGATTTTACATAGGCTCATGATGTTTTTCTCTCAGGGTCTTTTTTCCTGGTGAGCGATATAGGGCCATGATGGCCCTCTTGTTAGCTCACCAGAGCACGAATGTGCTCAGGGTGAGCTTTTGTGATCGCCCTGCGTCCATCGTGCGTCGTGCGGTGTTCGTCGTGAAGTGGCGTCAATATTTACTTAAAACAACATCTCCTCCTACACCACTATTCCGATTGCAACCAAACTTTGCTGAAATGATCCTTGGGAAATTAAATTTCATAAAAAACTCTGGTTGCTATGGCAACAAATAGAAAAAACTTAAAAAATCTTCTTGTCAAAAACCACAGGGCCTAGAGCTGAGATATTTGGTATGTAGCATTGTCTAATGGAACTCTACAAAGTTTGTTCAAATTATTCCCCTGGGGTCAAAATTGGCTCCGCCCCGGGGGTAACTTGATTTTACATAGACTTATATAGGAAATTTAAAAAATCTTCTTGTCAAAAACTATAATACCTAGAGCTTTGATATTTGGTGTGTAGCATAGTCTAGTGGACCTCTACCAAGTTTGTTCAAATTATTGCCCTAGGCTAAAAATTGGCCCCGCCCCGGGGGTCACTTGATTTATATAGACTTACATAGGAAAATTTAAAAAATCTTCTTCTCTGAAACCGCATGGTGTAGAGCTAAGATATTTGGCATATAGTATAGTCTAGTGGATCTCTACCAAGTTTGTTCAAATCATGGCCCCGGGGTCAAAATTGGCCCTGCCCTGGGGTTTATTCTATTTTATATAGGAAAATTTGAAAAGTCTTCTTCTACAAAACCACAAGGCCTAGAGCTAAGATATTTGGCATATAGCATTGTCTAGTGGACCTCTACCAAGTTTGTTCAAATTATTGCCCTAGGGTCAAAATTGGCCCCGCCCAGGGGGTCACTTGATTTATATAGACTTACATAGGAAAATTTAAAAAATCTTCTTCTCTGAAACCGCATGGTGTAGAGCTAAGATATTTGGCATATAGTATAGTCTAGTGGACCTCTACCAAGTTTGTTCAAATTATGGCCCCGGGGTCAAAATTGGCCCTGCCCTGGGGTTTATTCTATTTTATATGGGAAAATTTGAAAAATCTCCTAAACCACAAGGCCTAGAGCTAAGATATTTGGTATGTAGCATTGTATAGTAGACCTCTACCAAGTTTGTTCAAATTATTGCTTTAGGGTCAAAATTGGCCCCGCCCAGGCGTCACTTGATTTATATAGACTTATATAGGAAAATTTAAAAAATCTTCTCCGAAACCACAAGGCCTAGAGTTAAGATATTTTGTATGTAGTATTGTCTAGCAGACCTCTTCCAAATTTGTCTATATTATGGCCCCGGGGTCAAAATTGGCCCTGACCTTAGGGTCACTTGATTTTACAATTTTAACAATGTTCATCTCCAAATGACCTTTTTTCCTGGTGAGCATTGATAGGGCCATCATGGCCCTCTTGTTTTAGTTAATGTAAGAGTTTGCTTGAGGCAAAAAAGAATGAAAAATAATCTTCAAATCAGTAAAAAATGTTTGGCCCATGTTTTTTTTAATGAGTCAGTCTTGTAAATGCTAGCCAACCATTTATAAAGACGGCCTCGGGCGTCATTGTGCAACAATTGTCAGCCGATCTGCACATCTGCTTAGAAAATCATGGGAAAAAACATTCAGTACAGCTATCCTGTAACAGACAAAGGCTGAGCTCCAGTAGTTAGTATGCTGGATTTGTAACCTGGTGATCCAGGTTTGATTCCTGGTCAAGGCAGGTCATACCCTTACATGAAAATTTGACAACAATGTCGATATTTCTCCACATGTGGAGAAGTCGCCTGTTACTTGTGGAAGGGTACCAGAAGTTAGTAATGGTTAGAATACCCTCCATGAAAACTGGTTAGGTGATCAGGCCGTCGTATATAACTGAAAAATTGTTGAAAAGCAGCATTAAATGCAAATAAATAAATAAACGAAACAAACAACACTAAGTTTCATCTATTTATTAGTCTAAGAAATACTGTTATCTTAAAATACACATATCACAGATATGCACACATGTAAAAATATTAAAATGTAAAAGAAATGCTAAGATTTGTCAACTGACTATTTTCATGTGAAGAATACATAGAAATATGCAAGTTAACAACGTAATTTTACAGTATCACAGTTTAAATGTAAATTCATGTTAAAACAGTTCAGTGAATACCATGTTCCTTTTGATTACAATATGTTTTGGCGTGCTCCTGTAAAATAAGTATGTAGTAATAAAAAATAAGTTCACACCTCAATAAACAGTAATTCATGTTCTAAGTACTGGTAGTTGTAAACCATCGTAGATTTTGAGATCAATACTAAACAAATAAGAAATTGTTTTAGCAGACTTCCGGCCAGCCAAACAAATAAGAAATTGTTTTAGCAGAATTCCGGCCAGCCAAACAAAAAAGGCCTATTGGCCTATTTTGTGATGCAAATCTTGAAAACAATTTTCAGATTCAAAAGAGGTCCATTAGACAAAGCTAGATACCAAATATCTTAGCTCTAGGCCTTGTCGTTTTGGAGAAGAAGATTTTTTAAAATTTTCCTATATAAAATAGAATAAACCCCAGGGCAGGGCTAATTTTGACCCCGGGGCCATAGTTTGAACAAACTTGGTAGAGGTCCACTAGACAATGCCACATACAAAATATCTAAGCTCTAGGCCTTGCGGTTTTGGAGAAGATTTTTAAAATTTTCCTATATAAGTCTATGTAAAATCAAGTTACCCCCGGGGTGGAGCCAATTTTGACCCCAGGGGAATAATTTGAACAAACTTTGTAGAGTTCCATTAGACAATGCTACATACCAAATATCTCAGCTCTAGGCCCTGTGGTTTCAGACAAGAAGATTTTTGAAGTTTTTTCTATTTGTTGCCATAGCAACCAGAATTTTTAATGAAATTTAATTTTTTGAACAACTTTGAAAGGGGACCACCCAAGGATCATTCCAGCAAAGTTTGGTTGCAATCGGCATAGCGGTGTAGGAGGAGATGTTGTTTTAAGTAAACATGGACGCCACGTAATCGTAACGACGCACGATGGACGCAGGGCGATCACAAAAGCTCACCCTGAGCACATTCGTGCTCTTGTGAGCTAAAAAGCACAACTAAAACATGAAATATATTAAATGTGAATACAGTGCAACCTCTACAAAGCAACACACTTTGGGTGAAGCAAAATTATGTCATTGTTGAGCGTTCTATACATAGCGTGACGTCACTACGTTTGTCTAACCTCTATACATAAAACTGATTACTATCCACAATTAGATAGTTATACATACGCTTAAAGTATAGTTCCGCGGAAGGATTTATAATGCCAAACAACCATATCGGTTGTATGTTATTAACAAATTTGTTTAGTTATGTAAAATGAATACGTAGTACCATTTCTATTCTTATGCTTTCGTCAATAACACTCATTATTCAATGAAACGCAATGTTGAAGTACGCTTGGCTCCAATGTGTACCATATACGGTGACGTCACGCTATGTCATTGTTTATAATTTCCATTTTGTAAGTAGTTCCTGCAAATACCCATAATGCCCCGAGCAGAATTACACAGGTCAGTGCATAGCGCTACCGTAGTGTACACATTGATTGTTGAGAGGTTGTTGCTCTAGAGAGGTAAAATTAAGTTATGTGGTACAGTTGGGAAAAATCATGCTGTTATTGAAGGGATATTGTTGCTTAAGAGAAGGCCGCTGTCGAGAGGTTGCAATGTAATGGATAGAACTGAAAACTCTTGTAAACATTAACACATTTTTTAACATTAATATAATGCAACCTATAAAGTTATTGTTACTGTAAAAGGAATATAAATGACAGAAACAAAGTATTCAGAAATCACGAACAAGTCCATGAATGTTGTACAATACTGGGAAAAATAGCCTTTTTGATGGGGTAACAATTTGTTATTTATTTCTTCAGTTTAATGCAATTATCAACATTATTTCAGTCATATCTTAGCGGGCAGTTATCCTTACCTGCTTCCCTGGATTTCATTTAGGCCTTAACCAGTACTAACAACATTCTATCTGCAAGCTACTACCAAGCTACATACCCCACATAATTCTGTCATGGCCAGTGTGGGTGACAACTTGTGGTTTCATAGGGAAGAGGTAGCTACAAAAATGTTCATCTAAGTCGGTAGTTTATGGAACTGTCAGCATTACAAACATACCTCAGATATACCTGAAATGCTAGCTAAACTATTAATTTATCAAGTTTTGCTCCCTTTGCAAAGTTATCCAGTATGAGTTATTCCCACAGTGGACTTATCACCACAGTGTAAACCTAGAACTAGAACTATCACTAAAGGTGATGAATACCCCCAGATGCGGCCTTGACACAGCTATTGTTACATTTTACAGAGGAAAATATAATGCATTTTCATTTTTTTAATACCTGCAAATTGTTGCTTAGATATATCCTGACCAGTTTCTATATATACATTATATAAAAAATAACGAAGGGCCATAACTCATTAAAATTTACTTGGACAAAACCTATTGTGGACATGCACAACTTGGCAAACTACTTATCACTTCTAAGAAGTTTCACTGAATTCCTGCATGTAGTTGCTGAGAAATAGTACGGACAAAATTTACGTAATTGTATAAAACAAAGGGCCATAACTCAGTGAAAATTAATCCAAACAAAACCTGGTTATTGCATGCACAACTTGGCTTACTTTTTATAACTTCTGTGAAGTTTCATTGAATTCCTATGAGTAGTTACTGAGATATTGTATATACACTGTATAAAACACAACAAAGGGCCATAACTCAGTGAAAATTTAACCAACCAAGACAAGCTTAATTCATGCACAACTAGGCTAACTACTCATCACTTCTGAGAAGTTTTATTGAATTCCTGGCAGTAGTCAATGAGAAATAGGACAAAATTTGCCTATTGTATATACTGTAGAAAAAAACAAAGGGCTATAACTCTGTGAAAATCAATCCAAATGAAAAATGATTTAAGCATGCACAACTAGGCTAACTACTTATTACTTCTGTGAAGTTTCGTTGAAATCCTGTGAAAAGTTGCTGAGAAATTGTCCGGACAAAATTTGCCTAATGTATATACTGTATAAAAACAACAAAGGGCTATAACTCAGTGAAAATTAATCCGAACGAAAATTGCTTTAAGCATGCACAACTACGCTTACTACTGATGACTTCTGTGAAGTTTCATTGAGATCCTGTGAGTAGTTGCTGAGAAATTGTCCGGACAAAATTTGCCTATTGTATATACTGTAGAAAAACAACAAAGGGGTATAACTCAGTGAAAATTAATCTGAACGAAAATTGCTTTAAGCATGCACAACTAGGCTTACTACTGATCACTTCTGTGAAGTTTCATTGAGATCCTGTGAGTAATTGCTGAGAAATTGTCCGGACAAAATTTGCCTATTGTATATACTGTATAAAAACAACAAAGGGGCATAACTCAGTGAAAATTAATCCGAACGAAAAATGTTTTAAGCTAGCACAACTAGGCTTACTACTGATCACTTCTGTGAAGTTTTATTGAAATCCTGTAAGTAGTTGCTGAGAAATTCTCCGGACAAATTGTGTCTACAGACGCACGGACCGACCGACCGGCCGACCGACCGTCAAGCGTGAATCCAATATAGCCCCCATATATTTCATATCTGGGGGTATAACTAGAGATACCAACTAGAATGAACTGTCTTTAACCTGCTGAATTCCTGAATGAAATTATCCAACTTCCATTTTGAAACAGTCCTGTGTCAATTTAAGGGATATCACAATGAAATTTTGAATTAAGTAACCCTACAGTAAAGAGCCTGGTCAGACAGCATGAGTGTGCAAGCTGGCCTGTCTCTATCCTGGAGGCAAAAGTTTAGCAATTTTGGTTCCAGCAGTTTATTAAAGGGTTAAAATCTTAGAATCTTGACTTAAGACATTACACTGATACCAAAAATGGAACAATAATATTCATAATTATTTTTACCTGAGGTTAAACTACATGCCAACAATCAAGCGTCAATCAGGGGCTACTATCCAGCTTTTTAAGTGAGGAGGAAGACCCCAGATATATAACTAGGCAGAACCACCAACCTTCTGTAAGTTAGCTGGACAGCTTCATCACATGGGAAATTTGGTCCCAAGACAGATGAAACTTACAGCTGTGAGCAAACAGTGATTACTAATCTTATACTAATTCAAAAACATGATTCAACAAACACACAATGTAAGGCAAGTAATTCTTATACAATTTTCCAACAAATTAAATATTGGACGGAACATACAAGTGTGAAAAAAAATCAAACAAAAATATCCTAATGCATAAATATCCTCATGAATACAATCTCTGTTTTCTTCAACAACAAAATTCAAATTTCTATGGCAGCAAAAAAATCTGTTTTCTCTGATAACAAACTTTAAGTGTCTATGGCAACTCAACATTTCCTGTTTTCTTTAACAACAAATACAAGTTTCTATGGCAACGCCTTAGATGGCAAAATTCATATAAATAAATGTATATGCAATAAAATCACAGTATGTTATAATTATCACAATTCACATGAAAAAATGTATAAAACTAGCACTGTCCAAGCTCCTGTAATAGAGTCCATATGGCACAGAAAAATTCTTTCTCATCAATATCAACAACCTGAGTTTTCAACCAAAAACATTTAAGTACATATGTACTCTATGTATGTAGTCATGGCAACCCTTAAAATGAAACTAAAGGTCCTAGGGAACGTAGAGCTTTATCAAACTTCATTAAGTCATCAATTGTCTTAAGCTCCAACTTTGTTTCCAGCCATCTGTAATAAGTATCTGGTGACTGAAATGTAACAGATTCTATAAAGTGTGATAATTGTAACAATTAATGCTATTATAATACAGTTATTCATGGGCATTTCTGGAACAGTCAAAACCGGGGTCCTGTGGTGGTAGATTGACATTTGGACTGAATGTGGGATCTTTTCAAGAAAATAATTGTATACTTGTATTTAAGAACTATACAAATGTTTGTTAAAGATTGCTCTACATGGACAACACATAGTTATAATCTCATGATATGGAAGTATTCTTGTAACATGAGAACATTTTCACATTATAAGACTATTCTTAATACATGAGAGTATCTCACTACATAGAGTATTCTCATGATAACAGCTAGGGTACTATCAAACCTGTGGACAAATGAGATCATTGGGAAAGACAAAATATGACCTTTATTGACAGGTGGCCTGTATTTGGAGGTCATTTTGTTCTAAATAATACATAACTGTTCTTATAACAATGGCAGTTATTCACAGGGTAACATTCATTCAGAGGTGGTCACTAACAAAGGTTTGAGTGTATTCTCATGATAAATAATTAATCATAAATAACGCCTGATAAGATATATCTTTTATGATTTAACTCACCTGAATCATGACTCTATACAAGAAGTCTATGTGCTGCCCTGTTGTACGTTTTAGTACCTTAGAATTACAGCTCCTAAAGATCAAAGTAAGACATTATTATATCAAATGATTCTGATAAACTTAATGTTTTAATATATAAATAATCAAGCAAAGTCAACCTTAGGAAAGACTATGTGATCTTTAATGACAGGTGGTCTTTATCTGGAGGTCATTCCGTTCCTTGTAATCAATGATGGTTTTTTTAAAGGATGACCTTAATTCACAGGGTGGTCCTTATTCAGGGGTGGCGGCTAACACAGGTTTGACTGTATGCAGAAAAAATTATTAACCAGAAATAATCATTTATAATAGTTGTATACTCTGACATAAAAAAGATAAATCTATTAGATACAAAATATTATGTAGTGTACATTTTAAAATACACATGTACCAATTGGGACCCCTTTTTGGAAACTAAATGATAGTTCAGTTTTCCATAGTTCATACTTTCACTCGCTCAGCGCACATGAATTTTTATGCGGACTTAAGTACAATGTTTATCTTTATCGGCCATGCAATTGTTAAAGTAATTCAGATTTCATGTTGCAGCGCAAGTCTATATAAGTTCAGATTCCATGAGTACTTTCAGTACTTTGATTTTCCATGGGGTTTAACGTTGCGCGAACAGCCAGGGTTCTTTTGCAACCTTTCTGGCTATCACAGGGGTAGAACCAACATAAGAATCCTAGTAAATTCAGGGGTAAAAATACATGACAGTAACTCACTCTAGGTTAAAGCGTTTGATCCAGTCTTCGACATCCTTCTTTGTCCATTCTACAACTTTGTCGCCATCTGGATGTTCTTTATTTTCTTTAGATGCATTTGGATTTGGTTCAATTGGGACAACTTGTTCTTCAGGAACCTTAATGGAAAAATAAACAAACATTAAATCATAAAGGATTGATTCAACTGAATTGCGAAAGTTTGAAAAATGTTGTAACATGGTAAAATGTATGGATGAATGCAAGGATCTATACAAATGGTTAGTCAGTTAAAATACATACAGTACAACCTCTCCAGAGCGGCCCTCTCTTAAGCAACAACCTACCTGCAAAACAGGGTGATTTTTTCCCACTGCACGATTTAACTATAAATTTACCTTCTCTAGAGCAATAACCTCTTAACAACGAAACAGTTTTGCTTCTCCCAAAGGGTGATGCTTTGGAGAGGTTGCACTGTATTTTCATACACATATTTTACTTTTTTACTGAAGGTAATAAATGTTTTGACTTACAATAGACTCTCTCAGTTTTTTCATCTGTGTACCAAATTCATAATGAGGAGAGAATTCTATGTAAAGTTTTGCTCCCAGAAATATACCCAACCAACCATCTGGTTTGTATCCTCGTTGCATTTTCAATGGTACAATTTTCTTCCGCAGTGAGTACACATAATCTGCCTCTGTCAAATAAGGAAAATTGTATGTATAGTTTCATACTACGTTAGGACCTCTATTATACGAAATTGAAGGGTCGGAAATGTTATTTCTAAAAAGTCCATGGTAACCGTTTTGGATTATCCATGGTACGATGAATCCAAATATATTAGTATTCGGCATGAAAAATTGGGACAGAAATTTCATTCGGATTACACCTGATTTCTCTATACAGTCAAACCTGTGAACAAAGGCCACCCGTGGGGAATACGACACGTGGCCTTTACTCACGAGACAGATAACATAATTAACAAACCTTGGATCAACACAATCACTAGAAGTACTTACCAGTGCGACAATTCTGACTGGTTTTATACTTCTCTGAGAAGCAAACAAGCACTACGTAAGCATCTTCAATCGCTTGAGCCATGCCCTCTAGTAGGTTACCATACTGACCCATATTGCTCACATCAATCCAAATACGATAACCTTCATTACTTAAAATTTCATAAATCTGGAAAAAATAACAAAAATTAATTAAAATAATTTTAGGACAAGTCTCCAAATTTTCTTTTGACACCTGGAAACTTGTTTCATAAAATTACAAAAATGAGGGCCATGATGGTCTTATATATCACACACAAGAACCTGATGAACTGACAAATTGATAAATAAACGACTCTATATTTGGCTGAACCAATTATGACAAAGGAACATAATATCAAACTAGTAGAGAAGCACTTTGACTATATTAATCATTACACATTTAGCTAGGCCACATGGTTAGGTAAAAAGAGTTTTAAAGGCTATCTTTATACAATCTATGTAAAACAATTTACCCTGGGAAAGAGCCAGTTTTGACCCTAGAGCCATCATTTAGCAAACCACAACAAAATGTTACACATCACATTTCTTAACTCTATAATTTTGGTCATTTTTTGAAAGGTTTTTCCTTTCTTGACAAGTGACTCCTGGAGCCTGGGCCAATCTTGATCCCTGGGGCATCTTTCGTAAAATCCTGACACAGGAACATGAAAGATTATTCCTGTAAAGTTTGATTGAAATTTGCTCTGCAGTTTTGGAGGAGATTTCACTCAGAACAAGTGTTCAGGATACACAAGCTCAATCATGACATGACATTGAACAATGGGCAAGGCCATCACTATAGCTCACAATGAGCACTTTGTGCTCAGGTAGTCTAATAGAAACAGTAAGTGTTTGAGAAACACTAAAGGCCAACTGAATAGTAAGACCTTGCCCTTCAACCTGTTGAACTTTAAATCAATAGGTGGCATCTACATTGTACATAATTATGATGACCAACATCTCAACTGAATCTCTAAGGAGCTTAAACCAAACCTAGTTATTGGTCTAACAAGATTAGGTTACAGATGGACCTATCGGCATGTACAAAGCAATGTACCCCCTTTCCTTTGAATGGGGGCATAACTAATGCATTATTTTCTCTATTTATACACAATGAATGTTGTTTATATACAGTTTCCTACCTTAAGAACTATTTCTTTATCGCTCCAACAATAACTGAACATTATATGCTTCTGTTTCTTCTTCACTGTGAATACAAGATAAAATTATGAAATAACAGGGATAAATATCAATGTCATCAGTAAACTACTCAGTAATAATCTATTAGCTTATGTAGCAATGTGTTTTCATTAATTTACTCATTTATCTACTTTAATGGCCCATTCAACAAATATGGTAAATTCAAAGCTGCCCAAGAGCCAAGATTCGAACCCATTACTGTTCGTTTAGTAGTTTTAGGCATTACCACTAGACTGCAAGACATTTAATCACAACATCAGATTACATTGATAATTAAGTTAAAAGTTTGAGTCTGGTAACTATTCTAAAGTTATGTAACATCAATCTCATTCAGAGGATATTTGTATTAAATGTTCATACATCGATATTTTTCTGCCTCTTCTGGTTTCTTTCTTTCATCTTTGTCAATGAGAATAAACCATATGCTATTGACAGCACTCTTCAGGGCATAATCGGAGTCATTCCTCAAGTTTTTCAAAACAGCCATTAATTTCTTATCACCCTGAAAAAAGGTCAGAGAAACCTATTTAAGCAACCACCTCTGCAAAAAGGTCACCCTGTGAATAAAGGCCATTCTTTGAAAAACTCAATAAAGTCCAACATGGTCTTTGTTCAGAGGTTTGACTGTAGATCAAATATTTATTTCAATGCAAGGCAAAAAATTTAAGTCCAAGTTTTGAACCCAAAGTAAATCTCAAAACGGAGGACATTGATTTCAAGGTAATAATTATAAAAGTCAGAAAATGTTTTGTAGTTGACTTGTATTATAATTTCAAGACAAATGTCCCTAAAAACATTTAATAAAACAGTTGCTATGGAAACAATAAAAAATACCTTAATTTTTTCCTTATTCTCTGGTAAGAAAGCAAGCTCCCAGAGAAGTTTCACAGCAGCAAGAACTTCAGATGTAAGTTTGCCATTAATAATCTCCAAGATGATGGCTAGTATATTTTCCTTCAACATAATTTCAATTTTTGTATCTTCACTCCGTGCAATTGTTGCCAAGCCACCAACTAACTCAGATAAATGGAAACCATGTTCTTTCCTGTCAGCATTTTTCATTGCCTTTACTACAGCATCATATAAGAAATCTATAACATGCACATCTGCAGCAAACTTGGAAATTTCTTCCTCCGTTACTATATTCCCTATCGCTAGCATACTGACCATCTTTACCTCTGAAAATACAAAAAGGAATAAAAAAATTGACTTTCTTTTTGCTGGTAACCTTGAGATAGTACCAAACCATCGTAACAAATTTGATTTCTTAATATAAGAACATCCAATAGTAAGTTTTACATCGGTTTCAAACGTAGTGTTATACTTAGACAATGAACAGACAGTCTGGAATTCTTGAAGATATTTTTTCCAGACTAGTCAAATTTTGTATTATTAAAAAAGTGACATTACCTAATAAATTGGTTTTGGGAAAATTAGGGTAGGTCATGAAATCAGAAACAAACATTTCTTTACATCTTACACAAACAGGTCCACTTACTGACTATGTCCGACTTCAGAAATGGATACAAAGCTTCTGCGACTTTCGTTTTACGGAATTTTGCTTTATCTATATCTGGATTTCTGGCACAATTGTGTAATATACCAACTGATGAATAGAAGGCAAACAAGTCATGGAATGTCTGTAAAAAAGTAAACACAAAGTTAAGCCAGAATGAAATATTTAGGGACAAATCATACAGTATTATCAGGGCGTCCACTAGACTTTGAAAGTCAGGCACATGAACATTTGGGGGTCCTCAAAAAATATACATTATGTACAACCTTACTTCTTGAATTCTGACAAGTTTTGAAGTCAATTAAATCCTGTAAGGTAAAGTCAGTGTTGGTAAGCATGTCTTATGGTCAAAATCCAAGACTTTGGGTAAACTTGTAAAATCCAAGACTTTGGGTAAACTTGTAAACTTACTTTGAAGCTTTCCACGCCTTCTTCATCTTGTAGAATCATCTTTAGATCATGAACCATTTTTTCAAAAATGGCCGTCTCTGATAACTTCAAAGAAAATGAATGACTTCCATCCGAATAATTCCACATAATTTCTCGTATTGTCAGTACCAAAGGAAAACTGAAATCATCGCCCTCTTCTTTCATTTGTAGCGCTTCTTCAAAGAAAGTGTTAGTGATACCGTCTACATCTACTTCTTCATACAAATAGTCATAGTAATCAACTAATGGTTTTACAAAACTGCAAGAAATCATTTGAAATATACCGGTAAGAACCCATGAAAATCTTTTCATAGATACTGTTTCAGTGTTGTTGCATGGAATGTAGTGCTAAGGCCATTCATGAAAAATAGTTTGTTTGGGATTACGCTACCTACTCACCAAAATCAGCCCGACCCAACATTTTTTTTGGGGGTCTCTTGGGTATTTTTTTTTTATTAACTAGTACAAAATTAATGTATTTTGGATTCAATGTAAAAATTAATTTTAAAAAATGTTTCCTACCTCCCTGCCCACTGAAAATTCGCTGGATAGGGTTAACCCAACAAACATTTTTTAAGGAAGGCATTAGTAACATAAATTTAATGCATTCATATGATTTACTGACTTCTTCACTTAAAAAGATATTGTACATTTGTATTTACAGTTACTAAATCAATCCCATCATCTGGTACTGAATTTAAAGGCTCTTTTAATTAAATACATCAAAATCCAAAGTAAAAAGTATTTGAGATTAATTGTTACCATGAACTGCAAAAATTAATTTGTTTAGAAACAAAATTTTGCAAGGTTTTGTGAAGCATGGCTACTTTTTCTAGCTTTATAAAGTTAATATTAATAATTCTTTTATGGACACCTTAATAATTTTCAAGGCTAAATCAATTATCAAGCCATAACAATTATTTAAATTCAGTCTTCATAAAATACTAAACATTAAAGTACAATCAAACCTGTAATAGCGACCACCTCCGAATAAAAGCCACCCTGTGAATAAAGGCCATTCTTTTAAAAACTGTTATAGATAATTAAGAACAAAATGACCTCTAAATAAAGGCCACCTATCAATAAAGGCCATATTTGGTCTTTCCCGAGAGTGGCTTTTGTTCACAGGTTTGACGTATTCAGAAAAATGTCATACTTCATAGCTGCAAGTTTATTTGCCATCACAGTTCTCTCTTCATCCTTAGCATATTTGTTGAAAGCATCAACCACATTGTTTTGTAGGAGTTTATCCAATGACATATAATACTTCTCCTGTCTTTTGCTATTATCTTGTAGATAGGCTAAGCAATCCTTGAATCCTATAAACACCTTTTTAAGACCGGGCGCCTTTTGCAGTACCTCTTTCTCGAGTTCATTCTGTTGATCCTGTTCTTGCTTCATAGCCCCTATCAGGAGAGATGGCTTTGATCTAAGAGGTGGTTTGGCCATCTTTATACTTTTATTTTGAGGAAGTTCAGACAAGCTATCACTGTTATATCCACTACTTATATCAGATAAAGCATTATCAACAATGGTATCATCTGGAACCAAAGATTGCCCAGTTCCCATAGTCATTCATAGTAAACCTAAAATTAATACAAATTTATGTTTTATAATAAATGTTCATAACATATCTTTCGCACTAATTTGATGACATTATGGTATTTTACAAATATCTTGAAAATAAAGCAAAGATTACAGATCTTTTATAGCTAGAATTAATTGATCGTATTTAAAGAGGGGTTGGCAGTATCCAGAAATAGATACTGTATTTTCATTCATTTTCGTTGGGCTCAATTTTCGTGTTTTTTACTAAATTAACCATTTCGTGGAGACATAAATGGATTTTGATTTTTGAATAAAATTCCTTACCTCTGCATTTTAAGTCATGAAGATTTGATTTCGTGGTTGAACTGACCCACAAATATATATATATTGTAAGTCTATACTGCAAATATATGGGGGTGAACTAGCTGTCTCATTTAATGCAGACCTTTCACTCCCAAAATGGGAGTGAAACATCTAGGAGTGAAACGTCTGGTGAGGAAACGTCTAGGGAGTGAAACGACTGCCTACGGGCGGAGACATGGGGGTAAAGCCCTAAATAATTTTAAATGTGGTCATCAAAAGGGGACTATATAAATCCCCCCACCCCTTCATCATCATCATCATCATCTTAAGTAATTGCTTTCCTCCATAAGGAGTATACTCGCAATATGGTGTATTTATACATGCGTAACAGGCAGGACTGACTTTGGTGGATTTACCAAAGTTGAAAATACAAATAAATAAAATTAAGACATAAAAGTTCCCCTATTTACATTTAAAAGGATAAAAATTTCATTAGGATCTAGTGGATGTGTTGGCTGGCCAAGGCAGATTGGAATGTAATGAGACTGGCCTGGTCAATGATTGCTTGAGACAGTTGGTTCCAAAGTATTATGGTTGCTGGAAAGAAACTGTTCTGATAGACTGTTGTGTGTGCACGAATTTGGCAAAGACGATGGTTATGGTATCTGGTAGATCTAGAATTTTGGAGGGACGGGTCTGGTGTTATGTCTATAAGATTATGCAAGATCTTAAAAAGCATGGTTATTCTGGTGTTATTTCGCCGTTGTTGTAGCGTGTCCCATTTTAAGTCGGATAACATGTTAGTGACGCTGCTAGTACGTGAATAATCTTGCTTCACGAATCTCGCAGCTCGCCTCTGGACCATTTCCAGTTGGTTAACTTGGTGATCAGTGTATGGTGACCAGACACTTGAGGCGTATTCCACGGTTGGTCGAACATAGGTCTTATATGCATTTGCTTTAGCTTTAGGAGGGCTGGATCCTATGTTGCGTCTGATGAAGGATAGGGTGGAATTGGCTTTTTTTGTGATATTATCAATGTGAGTTTTCCAAGAAAGATCAGACGATATTGTGACACCAAGATATTTAGCTTGTTTAGTTGTATTGAGGGTTGAGCCATGGATGGAATAGGTATTGTTGATAGGGTGTCTTTTTTTGGTGATATGGATGACTTCACATTTGTCAGGATTGAAGGACATTTGCCAATCATTTTCCCAGGATTGGAGGTTGTCAAGATCTGCTTGAAGCTGGTGTGAGTCCTCCTGGCTATGAATAGTACGGTAGAGGAGGCAGTCATCAGCAACAATCTAGCTGTGGATTGAACTTTGGATGGTAGGTCATTTATGTAGGCCAAAAAGAGAAGAGGGCCCAGGACGCTGCCTTGGGGGACACCAGAGGTAACAGATGAGGTGGCAGAATGTGAGCCCTCAAGGACAACCTGCTGAGTTCGAAATAGCAGGAAATCTTCAATCCAGGAATGAGTTGAACCTCTGATACCATAGTGGTCAAGTTTCTGAAGAAGGCGAGAGTGTGGAACTTTGTCAAAAGCTTTAGAAAAGTCTAATAAGACGGCATCGACTTGAGTGTTATTGTCTATGCCTTGCGCTAGGTCATTGATGGTTGTTATTAGTTGTGAATCACAGGAGCGTCTTTTTCTAAACCCATGCTGATAGTCAGAAAGTATGTTGTGAGTTTCAAAGTGAGAAATAATGTTGCTATGAATGATGTGTTCCAGTACTTTACAAGTGACTGATGTTAAGGAGATAGGCCTGTAGTTAGATGGGGAAGAACGAAGTCCCTTCTTGAAGACAGGTGCGACAAGCACTGTTTTCCAGTCAAGAGGAATCAGGCCTTGGTCCAAAGATAGCTGGAATAGTTTAGTTAACCCAGGAGATAGCTCTTCAGATGCAAGTTTAAGAAGTCTGGTTGGTATTTTGTCTGGACCTGGTGCTTTGTGGGCCTTAAGGTTGGACAGTAATTTTTGGACACCCTTGATTGTTACAGATATGGGATTGATAGTAGGTATTTCACTTGGTGGTAGGGTAGGGTGTTGAGTTTCATTTTCTTTAGTAAAAACAGAAGTGAATTGGTCGTTGAGTATGGTAGCCTTCTGTTCATTGTTATTATATGTCAGGCCGTCTTTCTTGAGGGCAGATACACCAAGACTGTCTTTTCTTCTGGATTTGATGTAGTTCCAGAAGACTTTCGGGTTTTTGTGGTCAGTTGCGAGCATGTCAGAGATGTGAGCCTCATGAGTGGACCTGCATAAGCGTTGTGCTTTCCTTTTGATTTCCTTGTATTTGGTCCAGTCAGATTGGGAGCCAGATCGCTTTGCACGGCGGAACCACCGTTTCTTAAGTCGACTGATTCGACGCACGCCTCGGGTGATCCAAGGTTGGTCAAATCTTTGTGAACTCTGTCGTTGGGGGACTTCATCGTTGATTATATTAATGCAACCATCCCGAAATACCTCCCATACATAGTTTACACTTGTGTTTTCTTGGATAGTCTGTATAATGGTGCATGATAGTGCTTTACATTTTTGTTTTATTTGCTCTATGTTGGCTTTACCCCACATGTATATGGCATGTTTTGGTGGTTTTACACGTGGTGCACACATATTGGTATCTATGAAGACGGCATGATGATCACTTATGCCAGGAATAGCCGTACAGCGGTTAACAAGCTGTGGTCGGTTTGTAAAGAAGAGATCGAGTGTATTTTCACCCCTAGTTGGGAAGTCAATGATTTGTGTTAGGCCTAAATCAGATTCAAAAAGGAGAAAGTTTTCGTTAATGGTTTTCTTGTACTGGTGGCCATTGATGGAGTTGTTAGACCAGTTAATATCTGGTAGGTTAAAGTCCCCAGCAATCCAGATAGTGGCTTTTTGAAATTTGTTACAGATGTATGAAATAGATTGTAGTAGTTGTTTTGCATAATCTTCATCATTGTTTGTAGGCCTATAGGCTGATCCAATGATAAGGGTTTCATTGTTAATGCATTCTATTTTCTGAAATAGTATGTCACATGGAGTGTTGACTTCAACTGGCTCACTAATAATGTTATCTTTGATAAGGATAAGGCTTCCTCCATAGCCATCAGGTCTGTCCTTTCGATGGATGTTGAAATTGCAGTTGGGAGGCAGGACTTCGGCATCATAGATTGATGGGTTTAACCAGGTTTCACAGCCACACACAATATCGCAGTTTACAGAGTCAAGAAAATTCCAGAAACTTGATTTCTTTTTAGGGCTGGTGACACTTTGAATGTTTAAGTTTGCTAATCTGATGTTATTTGTGCGAAGCTTTTGTTTGGGTACTCTTTTAGGGCTTGAGCAGAATGGAGGGAATTCGGATGGACTTGAGGTGCTGTTGGTATTTCCAGAGATGCTAGAAATGTTAGATATATTGACACTGGAGATGCTTTCATGTTCTGAACAATCGCTGCTTCGGACAGAGTGCAGACTTGTGCTACGGCTGGTATGAGCCGAGTCATTCTGGTGGACATACACCGATTCAAAGAGGGATGAAGAGAAATTAGGAATACCACAAGAAAAACAAGTGAAGGTCATGTCATTGTCAGTTTTGGTATATGGTAGGAAGACATCATCATTCATTTGCATGCACTTGGAGTGGTACCAAGTTTCACACTCGTCACAACAGATGGCCTTTTGGTTCCAGTGACAGCCTTTTTCACATACGCCACATGGAAACTTGATTTTACGCTGTGTTGGGCCAGGGTTTAGTTGTGTATCAGATGAACGGAGGATTAGGAGCATACTTAGATAGCGAAGATGTTGTTTACGTCTGAACAAGATACTACGACCGCTCACGGCTTGGACCGCATGGAATGATGGGATAGTGGTGGTGAGGTTAGTGATGGCATATGGAGAGGTCTCCAACACGAGTGAACACCTATCTGCCAGATGAAAGTCATATTTGACTACCGGGCTCCGGGTATTTATTGTGGCATAAATGGCTAGGATTAACAACAAGGATTGTCAGACAAAATATAAATATGCCCCCCCCCTCCAATCCAAAATTGCTTTGTACAGGTCAGAGGACAGTTAACAAGACGCAGTAACAATATGTGAGTATGTGGGTCAGCAGTAATGTACTGCAGTACATGTTAACCTCAGAAAGATAAGATTGACTGAAGAGTAAGAACAGTCTTTACATTATCATAAATCAACCGAGAACGAAACAATTCATGACTCGCTGATTATTTTTAATATTTAGTGCTTAAGAAACATATTCAAATACTTACCAAACGCAAGTCATGGTGTAACAACGATAAGTTGGCTATTTGTTGTCATTGGTGTTCCTGTCTCAAATTTTACTTCCTGATTGGATATTGTTTATAGTGCGACGCAAATACAAATATTCGGATCCATTTTTGTAAATAACCTGGACAAAAAATCAAACTTGAAATCGGTGAAGCAAAACTTGAATACTTACTGATGTTTATCCTATTATTCAAATACCAAGGACTTGCATGTACATAAATTCTTGTCATTACCGATATGTTAAAAGTGAAAGTTAAAGCGACTGCTACATATTTTTCCGTTTTCTTCAGGACGGGATGGATTGAATTTTAACCATAACCAGATCACCGAAATTTGGTTTCCGGCATATGATCCGCATTTTGATCATTCTAGGCGTGACTAATCGGATACCAATAATATTTTAACGGAGGGGGTGAAGAGAATTTCCATAACACAGAATTAATCATCCAGTGTTTAAATTAAGTGAGAATGTGTGGATGTTGTTCTGCTCAGGTACTGTTTTCATCTTATTCACATAGCTGTAGTGTATATATAATTGTAACTGATGTACATCACTTTCTAGTTTAAATTAAAAGAAATTGATCAATGTTTGATCTGTTGATGGCAAAAAATGAATTATTCAATTTATTGAATAGTGTATTTCACTTATTTCAAATTAATATTTGTGATCTTTATATATTTAGATTTGAAAACATTCACCTTTTATATTAACCTTATTAATGAAATTTCAAAATTTCCATGTAGCACCATCTAAACTGATGACCAAGTCACTGAACGGTAGCAAGACAGTTCGACCCCTTACTTTTTCAACCCCCACTTTTATCCTAAGCCTTATCGACCCCTAACTATTTCGACCCCTACTTTGGGAATATTTGTGACGGCATTTCGACCCCTACATATTTATCTTTATTTGGATATCATTATGAAGATTAGAGCTTGATTTTGTTATTTTTTGTAAATAAGTTTTTTTTCACATAATTGCAATGAATAAAGTTTATTATCGCAAATAGTATAATTATGTTTCTTACGGTTAAAAACATTGTAATTGTCATTAAAAGGTGATATAAGACGTTTTGATCTTTTGTTTCGTGTAACAGTTTATAAAACATGAAAATAGTTTAATTTATGTAAAAACTCGAACTTATTTTTTCAATCTGATATTAACAAACACATGTCCCTGACATTCAATCTGTATATTTAGTCTGACGAGGCTTGGAACCCATTTATTCGTCAATAATTCTGTTTTTTTTGTATACATCAATCGTATGTACACATGCAGACACATGCATATTCTCATAACAGTGCCAATTAGCATTAAAATAGAACAGAAGATTTATTGCCATTCAATAAGTAGCCTAAACATACAGTCAGAATATAAAAAAAACGATGTTCTTTAATAAGATAAACACAAATGCATCACTTACTCTAATATTTGATATATGAAATAAACAATAAAGATCAATTTGATCATTTTACCATCACTTAATTGGAGTACGTGTGAACGAGTTTTAACAACCATTCAATTATCTATTGTCATACCAAATACAATGTGTGAAATTGGGGTCGAAATGCCTTAGAAATTTAGGGGTTGAAATGCCATTAGGGGTCGAAAGTGTAGGGGTAAGATAATTTCGGGGTTGAAAAGGTTAGGGGTCGAAAAAGTTAGGGGTCGAAAAGTCTGACACTCCACTGAACTACAGTAAATAAGTTTTTTTTCAGAAGTTAAAATTTTATATATCAACAATAATGATCAAAACGGTTACAGTGAAAAAATACCAAAAATGCATAATAGTTTGTAGCCTTGCTAATTTCGGTTTCTGGTTTGCCAATTTCATAATTGATCCTGATGATCCACCTCTCAGCTAGAAAGTCTATATAGACTTATATAATCTATATGTAACTTTTTGTAAGAACTTAAACTTTTAAAGAAGAGTACTGCATGCATGTACTCATGAAAACTGGCGCATGTTTGATTTGGTCTACTGGGACTACACAGGTGTACTCCGGGGCCAAGGAATTATATTCATACATAGATTCGCAACTACTAAAAATAGCTTAAACGATATTGAGAGACAATCCCACAATCCATTGCGCTACTCGACATTTTCCAATTATTTCCGACAGTTGTAATCGGGTGTTTTCTCTTCAAGTGGAGGAAAAGAAGTCACTTTTTATTGTAGCATTCTAAATATGTCATGGAAAAGTTTTAATAAGATATACTGTTAACTACATACATGTACAAAAATAACTAAAACTATGGCAATTGGGCATAGGAAATTGGTTTGGATGCACCAATTAAGCTTCAAATTACAGATACACTGAAAATCTACATCTGTAAGCATAAGCATTAAAAAAAGGCATCATTCAAGCATTTCAGAATCCAAAATGGTGGACATTTAGTAGTTGTTTCATCTTCAGAACTAATCATTCTGATCATCACAGATATTTTCGCTGTTGTAAACATGAGCATGAAATCCTGTTGATTCATGTTGCTTCTGTTAGACTTTATTAATTTACTTCCAACTGTAAATACGGAAGTTGTGAATCCATATAACAAGTGTTGGACATTAGCCCCCCAGTACTTAAAATTTGTCTGGGGCGCAGCAAGGATTTCTGAATCATTTTCAAGTATGATAATTTGTGCCTGACTCCACAGACTAGTGTCGTTTAAAAGTATTTTCCTATTAGCCATGTCTAAATTAAGGTACATGTACCTGCAGTCTTTATTACTGAGTTAGATAAAAAATTTAACTGACAGATCTATAACTTTATTAGCTTCCATAGAGTCTCATATGCTGTGGCATTTAAATTGCATTATTCTGGAGAATTACACAACTAAAAACATAAAGTAAGTTAAAAAAATGGAATGCTGAATCTTACCTGTGACAGTATACACAGGAATTGAAATTAGAGATAAAATCAGTAATTTGCCAAATTATGTTGTTGTCGATTTATGTTGGCGATAAAAGAGGCGCTATTGCAATTAATAATTAAGGTACTTACATGTAGTTAGGTTAATTAGAAAATACATTACTTCAGTACTATGAAGATTTTTCATAGTTATCAAAAATTATTGTGTAATAAACAGTACTGTTCCTTGTGCTACTTACATATCAAGCCGTAATATGACCCCTTATCAGTTTTATGGTGTCCCATTCAGTGATGGCAATGATATACTTCCTGTCAGTAAATGGAATAAACCTGTCATTTCCTGAATCCATTTTGGAACTTGCTTTAGGTATACAAAAACATGATGATGATTGAGTCATAATGACAATGTTTTATTTAGTGTAAGCACCAGATGGTGACAGCAAAATTTTATACTAATACAATGTAGAAAGAATACCAGTCCTGTCACCCACAGAATTAGACACCATAAAATTGATAGAATATCTTATAGAAAAACCTGATGTCTGTGTAAATAAAAATTATGCACTTTCTTATTTTTACTTCATGCTTGGAATATAAAAAGGTGTTCATTCTCATATCTTTAAGTTTATAATAACTTCAACCTTTGACCCAGTGCCCAGTGGTTAAATTGAAAGGTCAAATCGCTCAATTTCCAATTTTTTGTCTGATCAAACTATGAAGGAGATATTTTTTGTGTGGTTTAAGAATTTGATGGTTAATACACTATTTATGCCTTACGTATTGTTACAAGCCCAATTGAAGTCAGCTCAGTTAGTAATTTCAAGTTCGTTGGGATGTTGATCAAAATCAAAAGGACAAAGATCCCACTAAGATGCCACTTTCTATGGCAGATTATTGTATATACAGTTACACCTGTTAACAAAGGCTACCCTTTGGAAAGACCCAATGTGGCCTTTATTGACAGGTAGCATTTATTTGGTGGTTACTTTGTTCTAAAATAAATAATGACAGTTTTTAGCAATGTGGTCTTTATTCACGGGATGGCTTTATTCAGAGGTAGCCGCTATCTCTGGTTTGACTGTGTTATATAATTGCATCATAAGTCATTTATCTCACAGATTTGAGTTTGAAACTAGGTAGATGTTGTGCGTAAAGAAGGAGATCTTGTTTTTGTTGCTCAGTCTCCATGCTGTCTGACCTACTAGCCTAAATCCTAGTAAATTTCTGTTCGGGCCAGGGAACTGTCTCAAAACTGAGTTTCCAGGCCAAGGCCTTTTCCTTTCGATCTATAATAGAGCTGAAATTCTATGACTTCACAATTGCAAAAAGATTTGTTTTTGCCAATTTGGTGAAGGACATTTCACAAAATACATGCAATGCTGAAAAAAATCAATTTGATGAAATATGATTCCCCCTAAACCTATTTTTCTCACTTTCTGTGAATAAAAATTACATTATTTAGCATTATTTATTGAAATGTTACCTTATCATTTGTTATAAAAAACTTACAGTTACAATTGATAAAAAGTTGTCTGATCTGAACACTGTGGAACATATTCTAACTTGGCTGTCTAGCCTTCTCCCAATGTGGCTGAAAATCATGCTTGTGTTTCCCAAAATTAAAGGGTTAGGCCCCTTTCCAAATTAAAAAAGGTCCTGCAGGCCAGCTGTAAATTGTTTTGAATTCAATAGCCCACTTACAGATTATATACTGTAGTATTTGAAAAGCATTAAGTAGAATATTATTATAATGTACATAGCCAAAATTATTAGCCTAAATATGGTTGATTAACAAACAGTGTAGCTATATCAGTATATGCACACAAACTGTACATGTGCATTATTTCGTTTATTTGGTAGCAAATGTTTCTTCTTGCTACTAAAAACTCCTAACATTACTGCTTCAATTAATTCTCGGACAACAGCAAAGTTTACATCATAAATATCTCAACTATATAAAAATAACCATTTTATATCTAGAACATGAATTCCCTTCCCTTTATTTATGATCCTCTACTTATAATTATAAACATCTTTTGATTGAAGTAAACATCTTTTCTCATAAACTTGACCTTCATAGGTTGTCTTACATGACAGAAAAAGGAGGAAAAAAATAGATGGAGATAAAAGATGTGAGCCTCATAAAATGCTGGTATTCACATTACATTTCCTGTCAGGCCATCCTTAAAAAATGTTTGTTTGCAGTAACTCTACCCAGAGATTTTCAGTGGGTACAAAAAGTAGAGAATAATTTTTTTTTTCATTTTTTATGCATTGAATCCAAAATACCCAAGTATTTACCCAAGACACCATAAAACGTGGGTTAGGGCCAGTTTTTGTGAGTAGGCAGCGTAACCCCAAACAAAATATTTTCTAAGGATGGCCCCCAGGACACTAATAGAAAATCCTGTATTTCTGGTCCCTTGATGAATTTTCTTTTCAAGCAAAACTTCTCAAATTTGTTATAAGGTTTCATTTTTCTGTTTTATCTGTATTTCTTTCCTGCAGTGAATGTTGTAAAATAATTGGATATAAAATCTTATAAAAAGCGATTGAGCATCTTGGCAGAAATAATGAATTTGATATCAGTTTTGTGCATTGTGTTTTAAGAAGATTGTAAGCAAGTTTAAGTGTTTGAAAAGTTAAAATAAGTGAGTGAAAAAAAACACAATGTTTTCTACCTTTGGCCTAATAATAATATATCTATGGAGCCATTGTATTTCTGAGAACAATGTATTGAAATTAATATACAGTACCTTTGTCTGGGGAATACATCAATGTAATTGTAAGCCTGTTACTCACCATTCCTGTTAGCCATTAGGATAAGAGTCTTAGCTTATATTTCATATAAAGCATTTATACTTTTTTTCAAGTACGCCCAGAAGATTTTATCACCTTTACAAAGAATGTATTCTTCCTTACATTCCTTCACAGGCATCCAGTAATGAAAATATTAATTTATGCTCACGATATTTTACTGGGATAATTTGTCAAGTATAGTTGTAGAAGTGTAATTAAAGCACTTGATTTTCTTTGAAGTATTGAGGAAATTTACACCAGTACATATTTACACTTGTAGCCTCGGGCTTCATGATAAGTCTACGACTTCTATCAGATATATTTCATGTAAAATCTAACTTAAAATATTAACTGATGTGTCTACAGATTTCAGTTTGATACAGACAGTCACCTGCATCTTATGATAACTGCTTCTTATACTTGAAATTCTGTTTTGATTTAGTCCAGGGGCAGACTCTGACTTTTATCTAAGAGGTTGCAAACTTAAGGGTATAAGACTAAGATTGTGTGAAAAGCTGAAAAGGTCATCTCTTGTTGAGTGACCCTAGGTGACAGGTAACCCTAGGCATCCTTATTGTTTCTTTAACAACCAATTTGAATGTTTTTATATTTTTTATCTACTATGATGTATGAGATCACTGGTGAGGATTGCTTCTGTCACGCATACCAAATTTGTGAAGAGTAAATAGATCATTAACCTTAAGTTTATCTTTTATTGTTTTAGTTTGGTTGTTGTTGTGGTCCGGCATCGTGTGGTTTGTGTTGTAGAGGATGTCGACCTATCAACGAATCAACTGGGTCAAGAATCATGTATACTATATTCCTGGTTCTTGGATTGTTGACATGTTGCCTGATGTTATCCCCACAGTTAGAGAAGCATCTTAAAGAAAATGTAGGTACAAATATGCGTACATTAAGGAAACAAGCATCAAATTCATAAATAATTCCAGAGGCAGATTCAGGGGGCACCCACTTGCAGCGCCTCCCCGCCCAAAAGTCCCAACCATAGATAGAAATGAAATATATATGGTCCCTGCACCTAAACCCTGCTACATTCTTACTTAAATATTACGCCCCACCCCACCTGTGCATTTCTTACTAAATTTATTACTAAATGTTTTAGTGCTTTATAGAACTTTTTATTTATAAAGTATTATCACTCTACTATATTTAGGCAGATTTATATTTTATGATAGATACTTACATAATTATTCAGTAAGGCCTTGAATGTACATATTTACTCTATTGTACAACCATCTTTAAATTATAAAATATATAAAATGCTTGGGTTTGAAAATGTTCTAAATAATGTTATGATTATTATTTACAGGTTGAGGGTTTTAATGAAACGTGTATCAAACTAGGAGTTGGTGAGAACTGCTCTATGTTGACTGGTTATAAAGCAGTCTATAGACTGTGTCTAGGACTAGTTGCCTTTTACTTCCTGCTAATGTTGGTCACAGTCTGTGTTCCAAATAGCAATCATTCACGTGGACGTATACACAATGGGTAAGTTCACCACATGTATATACAGTCAAACCTGAGAACATAGGCCACTCTTGGGAAACACAAAATGACCTTTATTGACAGGACTAGTGGTCTTTATTCAGAGGTATTCGGTCTAAATAGTCAATGAAGTTTAAAAAGGCCTATACTAACATAGGTTAGACTGTATAATTATGTTAAATGCTTAGTCAGCAGTAATGTAAAATCTATCTTCTAATTATGTAATATTTTTCATGATTTTTTAGAAATTTATAGTTAGTTACTGTTATATTCAGCCAATATCATTATTTTATTTTTTTCAGGTATTGGTTTTATAAATGTGTAATTCTTATTGGATTCTGTGCTGGGTCATTTTTCATTCCAATGGATTTCTCTATTTGTAAGTAAATTTTATTTGTACATGTTCTACTTTAATATCTTAAAATGATCATTCATCATTATACACATACAAAGATAGTCTTAGTCTAGTTTAGTGATGAGTATGATTGTGTTTTAACTTATGGTAAAGTAATTGAGTGTGTTGTCAATGCAAATAAAGTCATTATTATTATTTTGTCAAAAATGTATATATTCATTTTGGTGAATGCAGCATATTGCTGATTAGTCATTCAATACCTAACTATGCCACACACTACTTGAAGTTTTTCAAAAACAGCTGATAACTAGACATGTGTGTTTGTATGAAAGTATTGTTCATGTATTGTTAGATTTAGGTTTACTGTAAATACTTTATGGTCAAACAAAACCTCTCTTGGGAAAGATAAAATGTCTGGTGACCTATATTTGTAGTTCATTTTGTTCTATATAATGAGTGATATTTTTAAAGATTGGCCTTTGTTTGGAGGTTGGCCTTTATTTGAAGGTGGTCTATAACATAGGGTTGACTGTACTGCTATCTATTATTGTTATTGTATTTTTTCCCTTAGATTGGATGTACATAGGAATGGTTGGAGGTTCACTATTCATTCTTCTACAACTTATACTTCTAGTTGACTTCACACATTCATGGAATGCTAACTGGTTAGTATACTGTCCTGCTAATTGCTTCTCCCAAGTGATATATATCCATGAATATACTTTTTTATTCTTTCTCAATTCTTTACCAGTTTTTGTGCTTGATTGCAATGAAAGCTTTTGTATAATTTGAATCCCTTTTGCATCTGCTTTCTAGCTTGTCTGTTTTCGAAGAAAAAGTTGAGCTATTATGATCACTGTGGCATCTGTGTCATACAAAAAATTTTAAGGCAGCTCGTAACTCAGAAACTGTAAGAAGTAGCAAGATGAGACTTCAGTATTAGGTAGATAAATCTCACTGAGGCAGTGAACAGACAAGCATTAGCACCGCTCGCAGGCGCTCTTATTGAAATGTGAATTACTATCTGATACGCAGAACTACCCTTTTGTACTGTGTTAATGGAATGTAAAACTTGACACTGATTATTGTATCCAATAAGCAATGGTTCTTTGTTGTTGCTGGAGGTTTCAGGTTCAAATCCTCTTAGTGGCAGAATTTGACTGGAACCTTCACAATCCCTTCTTTTGGCACGAGTACTGGTCAGAATCTAGGAAGCAGTCATCATGCTCTGCAAAATAAATAAGTTTAAACTGAACACTCAGCCAGAATACCTACATTGGGCTTATATCAGTATTAATGCGAACTTTCTGTAAGGCTTATGTTGTTCTTATGTTGTTCTTATGTTCTTTAATGGATCCTTGTTTGCTTTGTTTCTGACAACATTGTAATGAATGAAGTTTTATTATTTGTTTTAGGGTAAAATATGACCCAGACACAGGTAGAAGAAGCACTTGTGGTTATGTTGGTAAGTTGTTATACTGGTATACATTCATCTGAAGGTAAAATAAGAATAATAGTTGCATAAAGTCAGAAAAAGGTCACTTGAAAAATAATATAGGGTAGGCCTGTCGAAACAATTTTCTTTCCTATTTTTTTTGTAACAGATATTTCATATTCTGAAGGCACAATTCAGCCCCAAATATATTCATACTTAAGATTTTGCTTTAAGAAACTTCAGGATAGCATTAAAAAAGTCCATTAGGTAGCCAGAAACATGTGGTCCTTCAGGCCCTTTCCCAAAGGATAAAAGTACTGTAGAACGCTTTAATAATGCGAGGTCAAAATTTCACGTTTTTTGTTAAAAATCAGCTGTTTTCTTTATTCGCGTATTTATGAATTCGCGACGTCAGGCAGCATTAAAGTGCGACCAAAGACATGCTGTCGTTGCTTTGATATGTGTGTGTGTCACACCTGATCTGTTAGACATTTAAGTTGTGATTCAGTGTTTTATATCTAATTACAATAGATTGATAATAGTTTGTAATTGTTGTAGAAGTTATGTTTTACAAACAGTAGGTAATTAAGTGTGAAAAACTGTTACTGGTATGTTCAAACGATGTCCAAAATTGTTCAACAAACGATAGTTTAGTAAAGGCAATATTATAAAAAAAATTCGCAAATATTAGCGAAAATAAAACTAACGAGAATGAAACCAGTTCTACAGTATATATATTTTTCTCCACTGATAGACAAATGTCCCTATTATCAGAAAATGATAATTCATGAAGCTACCTAAAGAAATTACATTAGTCTTTAACGTATCCCAAATTGGGTGTTTCTTGGTGCAAATTCCCCTATCAAAGGGACCCAATATCTTTTCCCCAAAACAGTAAAAGTGCTATCCTACGTTTTTCTGGCCCAATACTATTTAATACAGTATTTTCTTTTAACTTGATTATCTATTTCAATAGCCTGCCTATGTATAAAATATTTTGATATGTTTTGTTTATTTGTTTACAGGGACTTTATTTTGTGCCACAGTGTTCTATGCTGTCAGTATAAGTGGTGTTATCTTACTGTATTTCAACTATACTCAGTTAGAGGGGTGTGTCACAAATAAGATATTTATACTGGTCAATGCTGGACTGTGTGCTGTTTTGTCATTCTTTACATTACTACCTGCCACACAAAACTGTAAGTATTTTGAAGAATGGAAATTTTTCATTGATAAAATATTTACATAGTTTGACAGTTGAGAGTTATGATCTTTGACTAATAATCGATAGCCCCTGACTTCTGTGGGTTCAAGTCCTAAATTAGATCTAAAAGTTTTATCATTCTGTGGTTCTAATGGAAGATGCCTGTGGTCTTCCTCTAGTAGTCTACCATTAGAGCTGGAAATCAAAAATTGACCTAGACTGTTGGTGCGACATATAATCCCCTTAAAAAGGAACTATTTGAGGCATTTTTTATTGATATAAATTCTTATTCTTCTACACTTGTAATATTGTGTATTGACACACTTTCAGGATATTCATGTTTTCACTTCTTTGATTATAACTAACAGAAAACTAGCATGGGTTTTGTATGTTAAGTTATGTGATGTTTTTCATGATAAATATGTCCATTGTTTTAGGTAACAAGAATGCTGGTCTCTTGCAATCTGCAGTGATAACATTTTATGTTGTGTATCTCACTTGGTCAGCCTTGACAAGTCAGCCACCTGAAGAAAGTAAGTTTTCTATGTTTTATCTTCCTATAAAAATTACAGTAAATTACTGTTGTTAAAAGATGTATAAGACAAGATTCTATCACCTTTGGATGCCATATGGTAGGCAATCATGCATTCAGTTATCATTATTTTGCTCTAGACCAACCTTTCAAAACCTGATCTTGAATAAAACTGAAGATTTCTTTCTGTTTCGTGTCAGTTATGGCCCCAAAAATAATATTCATCAGAGAAACCAATTATGTTGATAGTTCAGCATATTTTTGAGACATACAAATTATTCATTTAGTTGAGAAGTCAAATTCATTTTGTCAATGAATGGTTTGAGACTATGATAAATACGCCAAAGAAAGTTAGCTTCACATCCCAGCTTAGAAGAGATTTCTGCCTGGCACCATTTAAATACATGTACCTTCAAATGTCATACTTCCTAAACAGCTTTACTTATAGTATGAGTCTTATCTGAGCAATTTGTTCAATACATTGCTACATATCATAGATATTAAGGCTTAGTGGTGTTTCTTTCTGTTTCTGACATTTTGAGAAAATTTATTTTACCCATGTAATAATAATTGATGTGTTGTTATTTTTCAGTCTCATTTATTGAGACCATGAAACAAGAGGTAGCTATGAAAATGCAGTCTGACCCAGATCAAGCTGTAAAGACAAAAATTGAAACTCCTCGTGTAAGAGTTCTTACTACTAATAAATTTTGCGCCTGTCATTTCATTAATAATTTGTTATCTCCCTTGAATTTATATGTGGTTGCATGTCTGTGTTTTTCTGTGGTTGTAACTGTAAGAAATTGTACTTACCTTAATATTATATTTCTTTTTATTAGTTCTTAGCTCGATTGTTTTCAAAGAAAAAGTCAAACAATTGTGATCACTGTGTCGTCTGCATCGTGCAAAATCTTTAATGTAGCAACATGAAACTTAATAGGTAAATAGATGGTGGTGAACAAACCAGCATTGGCACCACTCGCTGCGCTCTTGTTTTCTGTCTGGTTTCACCCTGGATTTGAAGTTTACAATAGGTCATCTTTAACCAAACTTAGTTAGCTAACAGGTTCCATTAGTCACTTGTGTAAGTACTGATAACTATAACCAAATAAATCTGTAAAATGTTTTTCTTCTCAAAATATGAGTAATTTTGTTTTAAATACAGATTGGTTTGGTCAGTGGACCTGGAGAGACCATGATAAATGTGATTGGCAACAATACCTTATTGTGCCGACCTATGGACTTCGATCCTGAACGAGAGATGATTGCTGCTTATGCTGGACTTCTGATCATGTTTCTAATGGCTGTTTATGCTATGTATGTTCATCTTTTCTTGTGCTGGAGAGTCTACATTTTGTTCTATGTTTTATCTGCTCCCACTCTCCTCTGTCTATCTGCTACATGCTGTTCAACCATTGTCTGTCCTGAAATGGTGACTTTTTGTCTTCTTATGATCTTAAGATACTTTTTTAGAACTTTATTGCTTAGACATTCTAATATCATAAGCTAAGAAACCGTTGGAGACTTAAAACTCTTGGCACCATTAAAATTTTGTAAGTCAAAAATATTTGTTGTTTTGTGATTTTACAACAAACTGTTAAATGTAAGTGACTTAGATGTATTCCATTGTCATGATTTTTAAGTTTATTTTTTATATAAGAGGTATCTTGGCTAAGATAGGTCTATGAAGCAACACTCCTGAAATATTCTTATATACCTAAGCATAAATGTGAAGTATAGTTACAATCTTGGCATCTTTTAATCACATACCAGGTCAATTTCACACAGTTAAGTCAAATACTTGTAATATAGTGTTTTATTCATTATTTTTTGTAATATATACCTGAAAAAGTTACAGAATCATTTTAACATATTTTGCACATGTACCAGTATGTCCATTGTATTAGTAATTTCAAAATTATCAATTTGTTGTTCAGCTTTTTAATAGACTGTTTTTCGTTATTTTTACTTTAATTTATAATTGAGTAATCTTTCTGTTATTACAGTATGTCTACATCTGGAGATTCACATAAGATAGGAGTGAGGAGATCAGCTCAAACTGTAAGTAATACTGCTGTTTGTTTTCTGTGGTTCATAATGTACAGCTTTAAACCCCCAACATGGTGTAAAAGGGAGGTAATGGCTGGTGGGTGTTTTCCCTTGAATTTTAAACAGTTTTCAGCTCAGGGAGATTTTTTAAAATATTTGATATTAAATGGTGTTTTTAATCACTGAAAAAAATTCTGAATGATGCAAAATGATTTTTTTATCAGTCCAGATAAGAAACTTCAAAATGTATGAAGATTTAGGTTCTTATATTTTCAAAACAATTTATAACAGAAATTCACATTTGAATTAGAGGGAGGAGTTTATATGGTTTAAACTCATCGTCTACTTCAGCTATTTATAGATTCAGTACAGTAAGTCAGCATTCACTGTATGTCTATCACTGATAAAACAATGTAGAGAGAGAGTTCATTTGATAAAACAATGTAGAGAGAGAGTTAATTTGATGAAACAATGTAGAGTGAGAGTTCATTTGATAAAACAATGTAGAGAGAGAGAGTTCATTTGAAAAAAAACAATGTACAGAGAGAGTTCATTTGATAAAACAATGTACAGAGAGAGTTCATTTGATAAAACAATGTACAGAGAGAGTTCATTTGATAAAACAATGTACAGAGAGAGTTCATTTGAAAAAACAATGTACAGAGAGAGTTCATTTGATAAAACAATGTACAGAGAGAGTTCATTTGATAAAACAATGTACAGAGAGAGTTCATTTGATAAAACAATGTACAGAGAGAGTTCATTTGATAAAACAATGTACAGAGAGAGTTAATTTGATAAAACAATGTACAGAGAGAGTTAATTTGATAAAACAATGTACAGAGAGAGTTAATTTGCATCCGATAGTCTGATTGGAAGTTGCGTCTTTAAAGTCATACTACTAGCCAGGGTTATTTGGTTGACTAGCAGCTATAACAGTAGAGGAATACCTTCACAAGGCTCCTCTGTAGTTACATTCATCTGAGAGGGACTGTTCATGATTAGTCATAAACCACATCATTAATCACTTTTCTTTATTGCTTAGTGATATCGATTAAGAACTTTTTTTTCAAAAGCCAAATAAGAAGCGGCCATGGATATAAAATCCCTTAGTGAAATCAGCAGATTTTCTTATCATTGATAATACTTAATTAATGTGAGACTTTATTGTTGAGAAATGGTTGTAAATGAACTAGTAATAATTTACTTCATTTGCTTGTACAGTTGTACCACACATACATGTATAATATTCCTATCATTTGAAATTACAGTCAAACCTGTGTTAGCGACCACCTTTGAATAAAAGCCACCCTGTGAATGAATGACATTCTTTTTAAAACTGTTATTGATTATTTAGAACAAAATGACCTCCGAATAAAGACCACCTGTCAATAAAGTCCACATTTTGTTTTCCCCAAGGTGGCCTTTGTTCACAGGTTTGACTGTACTAATTTTAAAACAAATAAAATACTAATTCCCATATTTTATTTTGCAGATGGAAAATGCGTATGACTGTTGTTGCTGTTGTAGAGTTAGACAGAGTAAGATTATGAGACATTCATATGATAAATACAAATATTATGTCAGTGGTTAATTGTTGCTATACATAGCTTCTACATGCGTGTACAATTAAATTTTTGAGAATATTTCATAGGTTGCTTTTTCCGATGTATTATTGATACACATGTCAAATAATGACCAACCAACAATATGGCTTATATATTATTTATGTGGTAAAACAATGCAGATAAGAAATCATGGTCTGGACTCTATATTATGGAGTAAAAATCAACCATCTCTCAATATATACACTATAATGAGTAATCAATTCCTGAGATAAACGCTTGTATTGTTTCAGGACACAATCCATCTGAATTTGGAGGACAAAAGGTAGAATATAATGAAGCAGATGGTGTTACATACAGTTATTCCTTCTTCCATTTCGTCTGTTGTTTAGCCATATTGTATGTAATGATGCAACTGACTAATTGGTATAGGTAAGGAAAAGAATTTCCATTGTTATATCACATGTTAACATAATGTAAACTAATTTTAGTAGTTTTATCAGTTCCAATTTTAACTGGATTTTTTTATAATCACACACACTGAAAATAGTATTAAACCAGAATTTGTCAAGATGACTGAAAAGATTTTTGAGTCGCAAATATTTTAATGAGTTATATTCACTTAAATGCAAGTCAACAATTTTTTTAAGGATGCATGGCCATATCTTGAAGTATTTATCTTAATGTTTATTTTCTTTATAAAACAGACCAGCTGAGTCGGACATTAATAGATTTGGTTTGAACTGGGCCGCTATGTGGTTTAAGATGGGATCAAGTTGGGTTTGTGTAGCCATCTACCTATGGACATTGTTCTTACCCAGATGTTGGATGGGAAGAGATATAACATTCACACCAGCCGTCAAGGAGAAAAACGTCCGGCATTCAGCGGAGCAGGAAACTCTGAATGCTGATGTCGAAGTTGTAGCATCTCGGGAGTCTGTGTTGTAAACTTATGATTTGATTTTACCTGTTTGCTTATGAGTTGTATGATGGGTCTGTTGTTTACTTCAGTAGTTGTATGAAGCACAGTGTGACCTCTTAATGCATATACTCAGTATTGGACCATAAGATGTATTAATTGGATGATTTTGTTGGATTTTGGCTCGAGGGTATGCATTTTTATATCCCCAGATATTTTTTTTTTTTATGTCTTGTAATTTAGATCATGTAAATTGTTTTGTTCATTGGTGATATTTATGAAAATTTTTTGCTATCTTCAGATGTGATTTATAATAATGACACAAAAGTAACTGCTGAACACAAATCTTTGTCATCTTCATTTCAGTACATTATCCAAGAATTTACGTGATACATAATTGGTGCCATTTTTAGTTTTGAATAATTTATCTTACAGTTGAATGGAATTATGTTGTTATAAAGTGTACCAAAATGTTTCTAATAAATAAATTCTTAACCTACTGCACTTGTTAAACTTTGTCTGGGTAATTTAAGAATTGTTAAGAGTTTATTTTTTTATATTTTAAATACTCAGATAATTCATGTTTTTCGTGATTTTGAATTTTATGCTGCACAGATAAATTATGTTTATTTTTTGAAGTTCAATTGAGTAATTTTGGTTTTAAGTTTAAGGGCATTGGAATGTCATAATGCTCCTGTGTGTTATATACATTGTTAACATACAATCAGTACATATTAATGAGCTTTGATTTTTTTGTTGATCTTTTACTAAGCATAATTTCTGTCCTTTCTTAAGTACATGTAGAATGTGAAATTTTAGGCTAGTTATATAGTGGTTATGTACTGTACAATTAATAGTTATTTGTAAAATGTATTTAGTTTTGTATGAATTTCATATATCATACTGTAGACCATGAATAATCCATCATTGTGATGAAAGGAATCAGGAAGTGAGAGATAATTACATTCTGGACATTAAGATGTGGACAGTGAGCAGAATCTGGCCTGAAATTCTAAATATCCCCGCTACTTAACTCTCCTCTATGTGCAAAACATTAATTGTCATTACTGAGCAGAATTAATCAAAAGAATTGTTCAAGGATTTTAAGTATTGTACTTTCTTTTACTCTTCTTTTAATGTGTGCCTTATCATTGTTTTCATCAAATTTTATATCATTTAGAAATGTGTATTTTGTAAGATGTATTTTAATAGTAGTTTTATATTCTTGATACTTATTTTAGTATTTTCGTCACTTTTACATTCATTTTCCTATAGGTTGTGCGTTTTATATTTTTCATTATCTTGTATTTCATATATTTATTATTAATGGGTATTTGGTAAGTATAGGTCATATTAAATTATCCATAATTGGATTTTTATTAAATATTAATCAGTGTTCAGATGTTTTTGTGTTAAAGGGCAATTAAGTAAAATTTAGACCTAATTAACGTAGATATGTAAATGTCTGAGTTTTAATATTAATTTCATATAGATTTATATGCATGTGATTGGTTAGCATTTAATTAATTCAGTTATCCAGTGTTTGAGTACTACTATGCATTTTTCCTTTTATTATCTAATGAAACTGCATAATAGTTATCTCTCCATAGTCTTTTGAAATTCATTGATCAAATATTTTTCTCTTGTAATCCCATTTATTTAGGTTAAATATCATGTTAAAATGATTATTGATTTTCTTTGAACAATGTATATACAGTAATAGTTCATATGTTGTAAAAATTATTTACTCTTGCCTCAGGAAATATACTAACACATATATTGTCTTATTATATATACATCGCTGACTGAATGTGTGTATTGGTAGTGAAACATGTCAGAAGAAAATTTTATTCTGATATAAATGAAAAAAATCTTGTTTGATCATTGGTTTCAAATTTAAGAAATATGTATTATATCTGACTGGCTTGCTTAAAGGACCTTAATATAAAAATTAAATTCATTCAGGGGTTTTCAATATTAAATAGAAAAGGTGCCTTCCCTTTGAAAATTTCTTTTAAATCATGCAACTTTCCCCCAATTTTTTTTCCAAAAAAAGTTTCAACCGGCTACTGCATCCCCATATAAAGGGCCCAAAACATAAAGAAAACCCCTGTCATTGCATAACATGAAAAAATATTCATTCTTTCTCAGTAATCTTTTGCTTGGTCCACTCTCTTGCCTGAATAGTTTAAATTCATCTGAAGTTGGCTTACATGAATAGAATTGCTTTTTTCACCGAGGTTTCTTTTACACCAACAGTATGGGTCACTTTCCCAGCTTTTAACAGTGGAGACATTACCCAGACATACACCTTGTGAAATTTGGTACTGGGTGGGATTTGATCCTATTTCGGTAAGGGGTTTGTGATTAATTAAAAGTCAGAGATTAAATTCAAAGTCAAAGACCATCTTACTTTACCATGGAGGTCCCCTATTACTTACTTTGTCCAGTTGTCTGTGTAGTTAGTGTCATTACCAGTATTTTAATTTCATACTGGTAATCACTTATCTTTATACCCATTATGTATTAAGTTAATACATAATGAAATATATACTAAAGTAAAAAGAACAACTTTCTAATCATTACATTTAAGGCTGTATACATATTCCATTGCTACTTTAGCAACAGTTCTTGATGTCACATGCCGAATACAGGGTCTGATGTCTTGATATTAACCAAATTTATTAAAGAAAATCTTAAATCTTAACATTAAATGTTTGGAAGTACAGGTACAAGTAAATGATACATATGAAATAATGATGAAGTATCTTCCATAGGCATTATGTTATTGTTTCTACTGTACTGATTGTATTCAAAATATTTATGGTGTTGTGTTTTTTTTCACATGATCTTCCTTAGAATGTGTATTGTTAATATTCCATTTCACTTTTTATTTCTTCGGCAATTTATACATTATTATACATTTATACTACCATGTACATTTTTCTTGTTTAATATCATTTATATCATATTTTAACATTATGCCATTCTATAATCAAACATTATTTTGTGTTACTTTTTGTGTTCTACATTTAGAATTGTCAACTTTGTGATGTGAATTCTACAAAATGTCTTATTTGTTGTTCACTAACTGTTATACTGTGTTCACTTTTTATTACAATGTTGATAACTGTTTGATTTCGTTACATGTTGGAAAGGATAATATTTTTAAGTCAGAAACTATGTGACACTATTAAGTGCCAGTAAGTTTTAATAAGTCTTCCATCGTTGTTTGATTGGACATCCTAATTGAATTACTAGATTTTGATGCTATTCAGAATGTTATGAGGATCATAAGATGCATGTACTGAAGAAGCTTTTAGATTAAGTGTTAGTTTTAATTAAACTTAGCAGATTGTGTTTTTGTCTTAACTGGATAAAATTTTAGCATTTCTGAAAATTTGTATAGTTATGCATTTGTGTCAAAATCTGCTTCTTAATTTGCCATGAATATTTTTTGTAGGGATTGGATTTTTTTGGGTCATTTTACTCACCATTTCTTGTATGGGACCATGTATGTTAGAACTTAGTGTTCTGTTATCCTGAGCAGTTAACTACATGTATTACCACTTGAGTTGTCATTTTATCAATGTTCAGCAATTATAAGCATTTATCGTATAACTCTGTGTATACATACATAATTATATAAATACATTTGTTGAAATGCATCCTATTTATTAGCTTTTGTTATGAAATCATTACTTTATGTTCTATGTAAGATACTTTAATATGTTTGGCATTGATGACATGGAATCATTTATTAGCTTGTAGAATTCAATTATACTTTATGTCAGGGTTGTCTTTAATTGTACAAAATGCTATAAAACTAGCCAATTTAGTTTATTACAGACTTTCAAATACCTGCATTTTTAGCTCACCTGAAATATCAGGTGAGCTTTTAGGATCGATGAAAGTCCGACGTCCAGCCACAATTAGTTTGTTTACACTCTAGCATCCACAGCTCTTAACGAATCGTGATTGAACTTGCTCACAATGTATATGGCCGCAATGTCTCGGCTAAGTTCGATTCTGGGCAAAATCGGACAATAACTTCTAGAGTTATGGGCCCTTGACTTAGAAAATTTGCTACATTTAGCTTGTTTACACTCTAGCGCCTTCATTTATTCACCAATCCTAATCATATTTTCTGTAAATGTGTGTAACCAAAAGATCCTGGACAAGTAAAATTATGGGCGGAATCGAACCAGAACTTAAAGAGTTATGGGCCCTTGACTTTGAAAATTTGCTATATTTTAGTTTGTTTACACTCTAGCGCCTTCATTTATTCACCGATCCTAATCATGTTTACAGTGAATGTGTATAACCTTACGGTCTTGGAAAAGAACAGTTATGGGTGGAATAGGACCTCAACTTAAAGTTATGGGCCCTTGGATTAGAAAATTTGCTACGTTTTAGCTTGTTTAACAGTATTATACCTTCATTGTTGGTTTTGATCTCGAAATCTCCGTAAAAATGGTTTATACGAGATGGAAACTATGTTACCTGGTCATTAATTATGGTGTCTTTGTTCTCAGGTGAGCGATCAAAGGTCATCTTGGCCCTCTTGTTTTATGTAGAATCCTCTCATAAAAAATCTAAATGTGTTCATGCAGTTGTGTGCATTCTTTTTGTCTTCCATTAATTGTGTGTGATGTGCAATGTAAATGATGTGTTGAAATCTGTTGTTATTGTTAGATGTAACCTACATCCTCTTATTACTAACATTGCTCTGTACTGTATAACTTGAGATGTTTTTTCATAGAACGTAGCTTCTTAAATTGTCTCCTGTAATTGGCACTTAGTATGATATCCTGTTAAGCCTATTATGTATACTAGTTTTGATAGTAAACTTAGTGGTAATATTAAAGTTTATATTATCAATAATTTAACTGATTGTTGCATTTATGTACCTTTTGTCAGTTAATGAGCTAAGCGCCTATGGTAGACCCTAAAACATGAAAATTACCTCATGATTATAAGGAATTTTGTTTTCAAAAATGGAATATAAAGATACACAATTTTTTATTGTTTGTACATTTATGTAAACATACCATAATTTCTATTTCATTTTGATTGTACTGTCCTTTCATTCTAGTTATAACTTGTCCTGGTAAGTGGAATTGTCTAAATAATAGCATTGACTACAAGTACCAGATCTGATTTGAATATGTTTAGTGTTCTGTTTGGTAAATAATTTTCTGATCTGTACTTTTGTTTTATGACAATATTCTGTACTTTATGTGGATGTTTAGACATGAATATATTCAATCTCCCTACTCATAGACAAAATTTCTAGTCAACTGATAAAAAACATTTGTATTGGACTTTGTAGCCTATTTAATAAATGCAATAAAACTGTTAGAAAAGTTATATTTGTTTTTGTATTTTGATTTTATGTTTATAGAAATAATAAATATTGGAATAATTTCAGATATTTTCTCAGGCATTTTTAGCTCACCAGAGCACAAAGTGCTCATGGTGAGCTATTGTGATCCCGCTTGTGTGCGTGCGTGCGTCAACAATTGCTTTAAACAACATCTCCTTCTTAATCAGTTGGCCAATTTCAATGAAACTTTACATGGATGTTCCTTGCATGAAGCTCTACCAAATTTGTTAAAAAAATTTATTTCATTAAAAACTGGTTGCCAAGGCAACGAAAAGGAAAAACTTTAACAAGATGTGTTTTATAAACACCATGCCCCCTCCGGTTGCCCTTTTTGAAAATGCACATGTCCTGTAGAGATTGTCATAATGAACCAAGATATGAAGTTTGATGATTGCTGGCCTGGTAGCGTTTTGATTTAATAGGCAAGATTAAAGTTTGGTACAGGCAAACAAAGGGCCGTAAATCTGCTAGAAATGATCGAATCACAAAACCCTGGCAATATGTGCTGGGGAACTTGGTGACAATAGTTCTATCAAAGTTTGGTAAAAATCCCTAGAGAAATACAGAAGTAGTTGCTAAAAAAAGAGTATTTCTCTATATTTTACATATGCACAAAATAAACAAATGGCCATAATTCCGTCAAAATTTATCGAATCATAAAACCCGGAATATATGTGTGGGGGTTCTTGGTAACAACAAGTCGTCAAAATCCCATGAAAAGAAATGTCAGAATTTTTTTAAACACAATATGACCTACTGACCTGAAAATGCACAGGTCCTGTAGAGGTTGTCATGAGGAACCTACATATGAAGTTTGATGAATGTAGGTGTAGGTGTTTTGATTTTATAGGCAAGGTTAAAGTTTGGTACAACCAGACAAACAGAGAGACCAAAAACTATATGCCCCCGATCTATCAATGCGGGGGCATAAAAATCTTCTCTTCCAAAACCACAGGGCCTAGAGCTTAGATATTTGGTGTGTAGCATTGTCTAGAAGACCTCTACCAAGTTTGTTCAAATTATTTCCCTAGGGTCAAAATTGGCCCCGCCCCATGGGTCACTTGATTTTACATGGACATATATAGGGAAATTTTTAAAATCTTCTTGTCAGAAACTACAATGCCTAGAGTTTAGATATTTGGTGTGTAGCATTGTCTAGTGGACCTCTACCAAGTTTCTTCAAATTATTGCCCTAGGGTCAAAATTGGCCCCGACCCCAGGGGTCACTTGATTTTAAATAGACTTATATAGGGAAATTTTAAGAAACTACAATATGCCTAGAGTTTAGATATTTGGTGTGTAGAATTGTCTAGTGGACCTCTACCAAGTTTGTTCAAATTATTGACTTAGGGTCAAAATATGCTCCGCCCCAGGGGTCACTTGATTCATATGGGCTTATATACATAGGAAAATTAAAAAGATCTTCTTGGCCGAAACCACAAGACCTAGAGCTAAGATATTTGGTATGTAGCATTGTCTAGTGGACATTTACCAAGTTTGTTTAAATTATTGCCGTAGGTGCAAAATTGGCCCCGTCCCAGGGTCACTCAATTTTACAAAGGCTCATGATAATTTTCTCTAAGTCTTTTTATCTGGTGAGCGATATAGGGCCATCATGGCCCTCTTGTTAAAGTATTAGGTCATCTTTTTTTAAGAAAGTCGAGCTATTGTGATTACTGCGTCTCTGCATCTGTGCAAAAACTTAAATGTAGCTCATAATTCAGAAACTATCGGGTAGCAACATGAAACTTCATACCTGGATAGATCTCACTGAGGTTGTGAACAGACTAGTGTTGGCACCGCTTGTGGGCTCTTTTTATTCAAATACATTGCTTGGTGAGTTGACCATGGTTAATTGTGATGATCCATGGTTCACTAATTTATACTGAACTAATACTATAGAATCAAAGAAAAAAGTGTATTAATTCTGTATTGCATTGTTCACACATATTGAAACATATTTTTCCAGAGACACATAATACATGTATTGCAAAAATTCAGATCCAGCAACAGGCAAACTTGCTGGTCTATGATATCATAATAAGGCAAGTTTTTTTATGGTCTTCTGTCAATATGTTGCTTTCAACAAAGAGGAATATCCCCTCTTCCTTCAAATATATTTTACATATTTGCATTAATTGCTGCTGTACATGATTCACAGTCCTGTTCCAGTTTATGAAGGCTTTCAGCAAGGCATGGGTCAAACATTTGGGCAATGTCAGCTTCTAATTTGTGAGCACGAACTGCAAGAATACAGATTTTAGGTTAATACAAATGCATTATAAAAAAGACATGTATAATTTTTTCTGTTGGACAATATGACTATCAACTCTTAGAATTGAATCATCATATTAAAAATTAATTAACATTTCTGAAGTATGGTAAAAGCTTGATAATGACCATAGTTCTAGAAACTTTCGGTAGACTGAGGCTTAACTATAATCAAAACTAAATAACTGTTAAGACAAGATAACATGGTTATAATACAAATTGCAAACGTTTTCATGATAAATAATCATCCTTTAACAAAGCTATATCATATTTAAAAACAAATTTATCAGTGATTTTTTCCCAAATTTTTTCACTATGGGGTCCATGCATGCCCATCAAAAATTTAAATGGGAAATATTATCAAATATATAACAATTATTATCTATGGAATATGTGATTATTTAGTTGTTTAAATCATAAATATATCTACACTGTAATTGGTGACAATGGTGCAAAAACTATTATATTTTTCTTCCTTTTACATGGTCATGTGGTAAACACTTGTTGTCGGGGAAAATTCTGGCCATTTTAGTGGAAAATTGAAGGAAATCTTTCAAGGGGAAACTGCCCATATAAGGCAGTAAATACAGCAAAAAAATCACTGAATTTATATTTGAATAATTCTCACAAGCATGCATATGCTGGCAACCTTTTGAATAATGACCTAGCTTAAGGTCTTCAGCGTACCCGGTTTACACTGTGATATTATTAATGCCGCATAAAAAGCAAAAACATATTAAATAAGCGGCTTTTAAAGTTTTGGAAGCCAGAACTAATAATGACCATGCATTAAAACAATTTGATATCAAATTTCCTTAAAACACTTGCATACATTATGAATGACAGATAATTACATACCACTAATAGATAGGTAACAGGGGAAAATAACAACATGCATTTAACAGCACATATATAGTTATACCATTGAGACAAATCAGCGTTTCTTTCATTTCTTCAAACAGACTGTTCAATTTCTCTACTTCGTTTGACACTTCTTGGTGATTGTAATTTTCTATTGCTGCAGCCGACGATTTTGGTCTGTCCGACATCTTCTGAAAGAAATTCAATCAAAACGGGTTAGTCTAAATTTCCTATTTATCGACTTCAAGAAAAATGGCCATAAAGCATACTCACAACGAAATTGCAGACGACGCAATCCGGAAGTTAAGCAAATGGAGTTTTTCCTAAAGGGGAGGTAACTTTCTTTGCACGTTGGTAATGCTAAAATACATATTTATCCGTTCCAAAAATAGAGCGTAGACTGAGGGAATTTTTGTGCAATTTATATTGATCTTAAATTTTCAACGAAACTCGGCCCTGCCATTTTCTTCTCATTTCCAATTTATTTGAATACAAATAATCGGGGTTAAAGGGGCCCACTGCAAAGTGCACTAAGACTGGGATAATGGTCCCAAACTAAGGCCACAAATATTATTACATGGGGTCCCAGACGCTCGATCTTCTTCTATTATGATAATGGCCATGTTAAAAATTGATACATTTTGGCCATGCATGGGGGTTAAAAAAGTGAAAGACTGTCAGTTTTCCCAAGCTTGGTACAAATTATTCGTGCCATTGTTGTATAAATCATTTATATACAACATAAAGTTCTAAAGTAGGTGCTTATTCAACACTTTCCATCTCCGCATATTAAATTTTAGCGATACATTTTCAATCTGTTTTTAATTAATTTCGGAATTTTAATTACAATACATTTTTGTTGAATAATTTACAAACATCCAAACCAAAGATCGTAGAAAGATAAACATATTATGATAAGATAGCTGGGACCATAGTCCCTTACATTTTTTTATGATAGTTCATCCTAGACGACAACGATAAATGTTAAATACCAGTCGTCAAAATGGATTTGGATGGGCTGTCAGCTGAGGAAAAGTATGTTTTTTATACACAATTAACGCTACCTGCTACTGATTCTTATTTGAATAATATATATTAGTTTGTATAAAGCAGAAAAATGCGTTTATTGATGAAAAATATTCTGCACAGTAATTGTCTGGTTGAATTGTCATATATTTCCGCGAATCTAGTTTAATATTACAACCAATTTATAAATAAATACTATATCCATCATACTATCCTCCTTCCTTTTTCTCAAAGTAAATTATAGTGACAACCTCATATTCTTAATTTCTTTAGACTAATGCCGCCTTCATTTCACCCTAGCTTTAGGATTCCAAGGCCAGTCACAGACTCACACACTCATGGCGAGGAGGATTATAAATATAATGTACCCAATGTGGGACTCAAAGTCTGATGCTCTAGCTACCAACTGAGCTAATCCGGCTGTTAATAATAATATTAGTATTTTTATTACAGCCCATTTATAAATACAAATACTCTTTTCACCATACTGCTACACAATTTTGGTCAACTTGGTTTTAGACAGTTTGGCCGAACATTTGTTTGTCAGGAAGTATAAACCTCTGTATATTGACCATTAGAGTACTATTTCTATTAACATATGTTCAAGACATTTCTGTGGCCTGAACTGAATAGATCCAAAACAGTATGAACTAGGGAACTAATTATTGCATAAATATTGAACTTGAGGCTATTTATCACGATCATTAATTTGATTTAACATTATTTTGTATTTTTATAAATCCAGAGCAACAGATAGGGTGCGTATTTGCGTTAATATGCAAATGAAATAGATTAAAACCCAATTAAAATAATAATTAGTGCATAACAAAACGCAAACCAAAAGATTGGATACGTAATTTATCCAAATAGCATGCATACCGATACAATTTTCAATTCGTCCGTATACATGTTTTTAGCCAGTCTTACGGTCATGTAGACGCTTGCCTAACTTCCGGTGATTGAACTATGAGCACATTGAAAGCGTTTCTCTGCAACTGTCACAATCAAAACAACAGACGAGGAATACGTAAAACACCGATCACTCTTGAGGCTTGATTCAGATTTTGATGTAAAGAAACAACTATCCCAAAGTGCAGTTACAAAATGTTAGAGAGATTTTCGATGATTTGATTTTAAATTCTGTTTCGTCTAGTGACAATATATGACAAAATCTTTCATTTGTTGACTCGATCGGCACGTAAAAAACTTTAAACAATGCACACACACTGGGTATAAAAAAGTCATAAGACATTTAGAAAATGGACAGATAAATACCAATGGTTGAAAATTGAAGAAGTAGGTGGATCTTACATGTTGAAATGCAGTGTGTGTAATGACTAAGTGAGAAAAGTGTGATACGGAAGCTCGGCAAGTTTGTGCTCAGTGTTTGGGCTTATGATGGCTCACTAAAGATTCAAATTTGAAGCGTACAAGCGTATAATGAGAAAACCCAATTGATTTAATTTATGTGGGGTTACAATATGTTGGATACCCAATTGTTTTTCTCAGTACTCAATTCCTCCAGAAAATGAGGAGTATTACCTAATTACAGAAAAGACCTTACCTGTTGCTCTGTTAATCAACTCTTTCAGTATGAGTCCCAGAAAGGAGCAGGATGGGCCACTATACAACTGGAAGTCTGTCACAAATGAATTTGTTGATGCATGTGGAACTCTGGAATTGGGGGAACTACTCCATGATTCATCGTAAGTTGCTTGACTTATTTTCATATAAATATTTCATAAAATTAATAAAATCAAAATGATTAGGTTTTGCATTATGTCTGTAAGTATAACACTCACTTTTTTGTATTGTTTAAAGTTTTATCAAGCATTAATATTTTACCCTATTGACGATTGACTTCGTTACAGATACATAATTGAAACTTATTATTGCTTTAAATTCTATTATAGCATGTGCCTTATTGGGACAACTCCTTCAGGGTCTTATGGCTGCCTTATCCACCTCTTTAGAAACTGTAAACAAAGTTTCTGTTAAATGTTTACCTGTAGCAGTTATTTTTGTTGAATGGTAAATGTAATGCCAGTTTAATTATTTCAGTTTTGGATTATTTGAGGCAATGTCTGCCATTGAAATGATGGATGTTAAAATGGATGCTGGTATGATGTGTAATCAAATCAAGAGAGATGTGAGGAACCTGCAACAATCTATAGAGGTTTGTGGTCTATTAGTATTAATTAAGTTATTTTGAGACCATAGTGGGAGCTTATTCATGAATAAATTACAGCTCCGCATACAAACACATTTTTTATAAAGACTGCCTAAGGTTCATAAATTAGTTCATTGACATTTGTTCACGAACTTCATGTCCAATTTGTAGGTCTTGAATAAATTCATGAACAATTCATGAATACACTGATGAACATTTCGTGAACTGTTCATCAAAGGCTGGTTTTATCTAACACATGTAAACTTTGTTCCTGACAGTACTCTCAGTGCTTTGAATTTTTGTTAAGTGTTTTGGAATTTAATGCAAAATCAGTGTAAGAGTACTTATTTTATCACTATGTTTCACATGGAGTATTTTATCAGTATGTTTCACATGGAGTATTTTATCACTATGTTTCACATGGAGTATCTTATCACTATGTTTCACATGGAGTATCTTATCACTATATTTCACATGGAGTATTCTTTTTCTGTTTGTATAGTTAGGAACAGTGAAAGTTAAAGACCTGAAACATGAAGAAATTATTGGTATCATGGATGCTTCATTAGCTTGTGTGGTAAGTATGTTACATAGTATTCCAATAAAAACATCAGCTGTCAATTTGTACTATCTTATATGAAAAATAAAACACTAACTGGGGGTAGATGCTTCTGATAATCACAATTTTTATATCACTATCATCTTTCTCATATTGCTGGATACTAATTCTCTGAGAATTCAAATAAATAAATGTTAATAATGTCACGACCACCCATAAAGTTTCACTATTTATAAATCTGATTTTTTGAATTCAGGTGACATGGCTGGAAGGACACTCTCTCGCTCAGACAGTATTTACAAACCTGTACTTACATGATCCTAATTTAATAGAAGATAGATGCCTAAAGGCTTTTTCTATTTGTTTGTTGAAAATTGTGGACTTGATACGGGATCGTATCAACCGTGCTGGAGTTTTTGAAGAGGTACAGTATTATTTGGAGCTTTAGTACTTTAATAACCAATGGTAAATTTTACATGAATGATCAGTTGTGCAGTATGATGAACCAATCAGTCACATAATTTGATAAAACATCTGCCATTCCTATGGTTGCACTGGAAAAATAGTGTGCATCATTAATTCGATCATGTTTATTTATTTTCATTTTGATATAATTATAAGTGTACATAAACATATAACAATAAGCAACAATCAAACAAAAAAATATTCAAAAGTCATGTAATGTACACCAAAACAACACCAAAAAAACAACTTTGGTTATGGTTGATTTATTGCAGGAAGATTTTCAACCCCTGACTTATGGGTTTAGGATGGCCTCTGATGTGACAGATTTAAGAGCTGTTGGAATGCTGAAGGAAGTTGAAGATGATTTAAATCGATCAGTCAGGGTAATCTAATACATGATGATATTCCTATAAAAGTAAACTAAACGTTATAATCAATATTTATTTATCCACAAATTGAGCTCGCAATGTGTATGCATATAAAATGTATTTATTTGAATTATGTCATAGTTAGTACACAGCCAGGAAATAAGACTACACATGTACACATTGCCTTCATGTCCATAACATCAAAAATTGTCATAAAAGTTGAAATCTCTGTAGATCAAAATAGAATATACAGATCTATACAGATATGTTTTTATATGAGTTAATTTATTTGTTGGTCTAGAACATAATGGATAACTGTTTGATAAGCATCTTGCACGAACAAAAGATGTTAAGGCGTCTATAAACAAAATATTAACCTACCTTACACCGACATTGAAATGTACATTTTGATTTTTCAGCATGTGAGAAGTTTAATACAGACTGAAGGTGGAGAAGAAAATGAAAAAGAAGTATGTATTGAATCTTTTCTTAGATATTGATAATAACATTATGCTTGCTAGAATCAGTCCATCCAGTTAGCTCAGTGGTTAGAGCATTGATCTACTGATCAAGAGGTTGTAAGTTCAAACCCTGGACGAGAATCACACTGTTCTTTGAAAATTTGACTGAAGATATTACATGTGTTAATTTGCCCTCTACCTTTGAATTATGTGTGGTAGTTTGGCAGTAGCTTGTGGATAGAATGTGGATAGTACTGGCTAAGACCTAAAGGAAGTCCAGGGAAGCTGATTAGGATAACTGTCTACCGCGATATAACTGAAATAATTTTGAAAATGGTGTTAAATCCGATGAAATAAATAAACACACTGTATCTGAATAATTTCAGACTGAACCTTTTGATACATACAGTTTTATATTTCAGTATCAACTTCTTGTTGCTGTGAGTGTAAGAGTAAAATTCTACAAATTGTTCCTCTCAATGCTTCTTGCCTTCAGTAAAGACAAGGTAGGCATAATCTAAATGTGTTGTATTTGTGTAGAATTAATTTTAAAAGCTCAGTACTATTTTATAAATATTTCTTAATGCAACATTTGTGTACAATCAGTTCTGAATACATGTGTGTTTTTTTATTACAAATATTTCTTAATGCAATATTTGCGTACAGTCAGTTCTGAATACATGTGTTGTTTTTGATTACAAATATTTCTTAATGCAATATTTGTGTACAATCAGTTCTGAATACATGTGTTGTTTTTGATTACAAATATTTCTTAATGCAATATTTGTGTACAATCAGTTCTGAATACATGTGTTGTTTTTGATTACAAATATTTCTTAATGCAATATTTGTGTACAATCAGTTCTGAATACATGTGTTGTTTTTGATTACAAATATTTCTTAATGCAATATTTGTGTACAATCAGTTCTGAATGTGTTGTTTTTGATTACAAATATTTCTTAATGCAATATTTGTGTACAATCAGTTCTGAATGTGTTGTTTTTGATTACAAATATTTCTTAATGCAATATTTGCGTACAATCAGTTCTGAATACATGTGTTGTTTTTGATTACAAATATTTCTTAATGCAATATTTGCGTACAATCAGTTCTGAATACATGTGTTGTTTTTTATTACAAATATTTCTTAATGAAATATTTGTGTACAATCAGTTCTGAATGTGTTGTTTTTGATTACAAATATTTCTTAATGCAATATTTGCGTACAATCAGTTCTGAATACATGTGTTGTTTTTTATTACAAATATTTCTTAATGCAATATTTGCGTACAATCAGTTCTGAATACATGTGTTGTTTTTGATTACAAATATTTCTTAATGCAATATTTGTGTACAATCAGTTCTGAATGTGTTGTTTTTGACTACAAATATTTCTTAATGCAATAGTTGCGTACAATCAGTTCTGAATGTGTTGTTTTTGATTATAAATATTTCTTGATGCAATATTTGCGTACAATCAGTTCTGAATGTGTTGTTTTTGATTACAAATATTTCTTAATGCAGTATTTGCGTACAATCAGTTCTGAATACATGTGTTGTTTTTGATTACAAATATTTCTTAATGCAATATTTGCGTACAATCAGTTCTGAATACATGTGTTGTTTTTGATTACAAATATTTCTTAATGCAATATTTGCGTACAATCAGTTCTGAATGTGTTGTTTTTGATCACAAATATTTCTGAATGTTGTGTTTGTGCTCTGCCAATTATAAATGTTTGGTACCGGATACTTTTTTACAAAGATTTCTTTTTAAAAAATTAAAAACAGTTCTGTTTAATAAGGTTTAAACTTATATCATATATTATTACATGTCTGTACTTGAACTGATAGAAACAGAAATGGAGTCATTTTCACTCTTTTATATTGTGATAAATATTTCAGTGTGAAGGTGTGCCACAAGCAAAGAAACTGATTGGTCAAATGTTGGATTTCATACAGCCAATCAAATCATCAGTTATATTTGGAATCCAGGCAGAAGAAAGAGAAGTTACAAAAACAGGTAGTTAAATGCTTATCTCTGTTTAGTATTACTGATAGGACTGTTTAGAATATCTTTGCTTTTTAACTGAGTGAAATGTAAAAATGATATGATATGTATGTTTTTCCATTTTTTTTTGCTGCATATTTTGATATAATGTTCAAATGGATTTCATGCATTAGCCGATTCAACCATCATAGATTTAACCATGTTATATTTTTAAGATTTCAACCTTTACATAATTTGTTTGCTTCTGTTATTAGGTTAATCAACCTATATCGGATTTGAATTATTTATGTTTCAGATCTTTCTATCATTTATAGTCAAGATTATTTATTCAGATTATTCAATCATTGTGGGAGTTGTAACATTTCATGTTTTAAACTTTTCCACCATGAGGTCCTGAAACATTCTGTATTTCAGATTATCCAACCATCATGGGATTTGAACCACTTATAAACCAGAGATTATTGCCACCCACATTCCCACGTTACACAATGATCATGAGTAGAGAATTATCTGTAGATTATATTGACACATTGTTGCGTCGACTTGATTTAACCACATCAGTTCTTGATGTTGGTAATATACAAGAAGTGTTTGTGAGTATCTGTGTACTTATTTGAACTTTTGAGTAGTATGTGTTCAGAAGTAGATTGCTGTCCATTTTAAAAGGTTTTGACTTTAATAGTTACTTGCCCTAACCTAACAAATAATTTTATTTTACCATTAAGATATCATACACTTCTAAAAAATTACTTGTAAAGGCAATGTAAAGATGTAGTGAAGGCTGACATTTTCAGATGTTTTCAGTTTATTTTACTATCTTGAAGTAGGATCATTTGTGTTTACTTTGAAGTGCTATTTTTTACAAATAAAAGTAGTAGTTTATCTTTGCTTAAGTTCCTTGTGTCCATGTTCTTGAACTCAGATTTGTTTTGGTTTTGAAAACATTGTCTTAAAATTAAAGTTTGTATAAATATACATGTACATGCTACGATGTATAAAAATCACTAACCAAAATGTAAAATTGGGAAGGCATCAGTTTTTGGACTTTTTGTTTTTGTGTTATAATGTGAGTGGTCTATATTTTATTTTCTGTTATTATCAGGATGTGTTGAAAGAATTTAGTAAATTATCACCATGTGTTCTCACGAGATCAATACTTCAGGTGTGTATATGTTTATTTTTGCATTTTATCAAATTTCATCTTGAACACTTTGATAGTGTTTATGTTTAATAAAACTGATATGTTTAATTTGGCATTGATCTTAAATTTTAACTTATTACTGAAATTTGATCATTTGAAGTTATAATCTGAAGTTAAAAGCCTGATAACAATCAAATTTTATTATTATTTCATAATAACACATTAATTATAATAAATGTGCTGTTATCATTATTTATAAAATTCTTATTCATATCTCTTAATAAAGTATTATCACTAGTAAGCAATATTGTTATGGAATAACTGAGTAAAAAATACAGCAACTAACAATTGCATGTTTTGATAATTTTGTAAATCATTGATAATTACTGCCTCATTTCTTAATTTAGTAAGCAATACTGTTACGAAATCATTGAGTCAAATGTAATAATAGAAAATTCTGCATCAAAAGACACATGCACTGTTAATTGCAGTTATTTGTATCTTTATCTTTCACAGCTGAGTTTTTTACCTCCAAGTCGGAGAGTTTTTGGTCAGCATGCACTGACAGACTTCCTGAAAGATTCAGTCAGAGCATTTGTTCTTCCACCAGCACTTTCACCAAAGTATGTATTTTGTACACATTAAAATATAAGTGACCTGTTTTGTATTATTTCAATGGTTGAATTCCTAAATAATTAAACAAGATGTGGATGTAACGTATACAGTCAAACCTGTGTTAGTGGCCACCTCTAAATAAAGGAGTTAGATAGCTTACTGAATTTAACTCATTCTCTACAATTTAATTGAGACTTGTGACTCATACACTAGACTGTTTCTATCAGTTTACCCATGGAGATGACAAATAATTCATTTAGTAAAATTCTTGCTAGTTACATACCCAATATTTCATCAGAGAGTGAAGTTCATGTTATTAGGTCTTCATGTAGTGAATGTATGTTATTCTGGTCTACTTTACAGAGCACCAATATATAACAATTCTGAGGTGAAACAGTATGTGGACGCTTTAATGACCAGAGCTGTGAGACCTTTATGTACTGTTTTAAAAATCTCTGGACACAATCGGGCTCGACAGAGGGACAAGTGGGCTCATTTACTGGATGAAATGGCTAGCTTACAGGATGAGGTAAACTGTTTGGTATTTAAGATAACATACATTGAAACCTCACAACCATCTTGATATTACTAGGTTCTTACTTAGGCTGAAAATAAAAATAAGTTTGTTTGGAGTGCTCAGACCAAGAATTTTAGCACTGGGTAGGTAGCTAGGTAGGGATTTTGATTTTACTATATAACAATAGTAAACAAAAATGCCCCAAAATATTTTTATATAAGTAGGTTTGAGCACTCCAAAGAAACATATTTTTATGTTCAGTCTTGTCACATGTTACCAGTATACACCCATAAAAGCTTCTTAAAACTGACGTATAATGACATTAATGTATTTGAAGAAAAAAACTATACTGAGTAATAATTAGTGCTTCTATTTAATAACAGATTGAAGACAAGTATTTGAACATCAAGAACTGTTAAATTCTTTCTCTGTTTTAATTAACACTGGATGTGCTTTGCCTTGTTGAAGTTTTGATTGTTGGTTTAACTTACAGGCTGATAAAGTGGATGGATATTTACACCAAGTACAAATGAAGGCAGATCCTAACAGACAATGTGGTTCTAGTTTTGGTACCTGGGTATTGTATTACACACTTCAAGTTATGATTGGTTATACTCTCTCAGGGTTTGAACTTGAGTTATACGCACCTTACGAATATCATTATATTTATTGGTAAGTGTTACTTGGCTGCATACTGTACAGTGTACATGGAAAGTCCCCCATACAAATGATCAGTAGATTTAGTAATATTCATCTTTAGTCATTGTTATGTGAAAAACAATCAAGTTATCAGTTATTTTCTTATCTGATTTTGGTGTTCAGAGTTTCAATTGCTTAATTGGCTCTGTGGTTGATATGATGTGTTTGAACTGCTCTGATGGCAAACACTTTAAAGTTTATATTGGTACATTAATATATTGTTACTTATTTCAATGGAATTTTGATATTTTATCATTTTTTTATTTTTTAATGGTAATTGAATACACAAGTGTTTCGTTTAGCTGCTCTTTAATGTCTAATTCTAGAACCACTAAATTTCATTTCCATTTAAATGAATGCTATTTCATAGTAAAAGAATTGATGATAAAACAAAAATATTACTTTTACAGGTATCTTTACGAGTTACTTTATGCTTGGTTGTTTTCTACCATACAACGAGCTGACTCATTTGTTACAGACCATGAATCATACATAGGTACATACTATTTGTCTCTGACATATTTACAAATTTTAACTTAAGCTAGAAATATAAGATTGTCCAAATATATTTACTTAAAGAATTGAAATAAAAAAAGAAGTTTAGAGTAAGATTTTGAATTTGATAAGATTACAAGATGGCAACTGCTTTTACTTACTGTGAATGGGGTCAAGACCTTGCCCCCAAAGTTATAAAACTTGTGCACAGTCCCTGAGCTTAAATCTCCATTGCATTCTTAAAGTACTATGGTTGAAAAGATAGAATTGATCAATGTTGCTGACAATTACACTGACAGACTATAATGTATTGATAATATCAGTATTGTCAGACTATAATTATAATTTGCAACCATTAAAGGACAAGATGAGCTAAGTGACTGATCTGAAATTTTAAAACCTCAGACCAGTCTGTGACCTTTGTTGGTGTTCAAACTTCTTTGTTGTCTGACAGAAATGGTTAGCAGTAAGGGTCGAGGGAACAAGAAGGGGAAAAAGAAGAAAAGATCCAAAGCTTTACAGAGAGAGTCAAATATTGTGCAGGCACAACAGAATATGTTTGGAGGTTACTATAAGGTGAGTGGTCTATTTTACCTTATTAACCAGGTTTTTAGCTCACCTGATTCATCAGGTGAGCTTTTAGGATCGTTGAATGTCCGGCGTCCATCGTCCGTCCACAATTAGTTTGTTTACACTCTAGCATCCGCAGCTCTTAACGAATCGTGATTAATCTTGCTCACAATGTATATGGCCACAATGTCTCGGCTAAGTTCGATTATGGGCAAAATCGGACAATAACTTCTAGAGTTATGGGCCCTTGAATTACAAAATTTGCTATATTGAGCTTGTTTACACTCTAGCACCTTCATTTATTTACCAATCCTAATCATATTTTCAGTAAATGTGTATAACCAAAATATCTTGGACAAGTTCGATTATGGGCGGAATCGGAACAAAACTTCGAGAGTTATGGGCCCTTGACTTAGAAATTTTGCTATAAACCAAAATATCTTGGACAAGTTCGATTATGGGCGGAATCGGAACAAAACTTCGAGAGTTATGGGCCCTTGACTTAGAAATTTTGCTATAATTGAGTTTGTTTACACTCTAGCGCCTTCATTTATTCACCGATCCTAATCATATTTTCAGTAAATATGTATAACCAAAAGATCTTGGACAAGATTGATTATGGGCGGAATCGGACCAGAAATTCAAGAGTTATGGGCCCTTGACTTTGAAAATTTGCTATATTTTAGCTTGTTTACACTCTAGTGCCTTCATTTATTCACCAATCCTAATCATATTTTCAGTAAATGAGTATAAACAAAAGATCTTGGACAAGTTCGATTATGGGCAGAATCAGACCAGAACTTCAAGAGTTATGGGCCCTTGACTTTGAAAAATTTGCTATATTTTAGCTTGTTTACACTCGAGCGCCTTCATTTATTCACCGATCCTAATCATATTTATAATGAATGTTTATGACCTTACGGTATTGGACAAGTTCAGTTATGGGTGGAATCCGACCAGAACTTCAAGAGTTATGGGCCCTTGGATTAGAAAATTTGCTACGTTTTAGCTTGTTTAACAGTATTATACCTTCATTGTTGGTTTTGATCTCAAAATCTACATAAAAATGGGTTATACAACTTGGAAACTATATTATCTGTCATTAATTATTGAGACTTTGTTCTCAGGTGAGCGATAAAGGGCCATCTTGGCCCTCTTGTTAAGCAAGTTGTACTGTCAGAATAAAGGCCAACTGTCAATAAAGGCTATATTTTGTGTTTCTCAATTGTGGCTTTTGTTTACAGGTTTTATTGTCATTCATTACTTTCAGGCTGTGATAGGGTTGCAGTTAGCAAAGAAGTTAAAGCATCCCAATTTTGAGTATGATAGAGAAGAAGTAAGATATACTCATAGATTTGCTCCTTTTGCTTGTGTCTCATCACCACCCATGGTAACTTACTCACAATTTAAGGTAAGATTTCAATTTCTAGACAGTCAATATAGATTTTGAAATGAGTGTTTATTTGATTATTTGGGGTTAACACCGTTTTTGTTTTTTTTGTTAAATAAGTTTTCTGCTATGTATGGCAGCCAATTCAAAGAACAAGTTTTCCTTAATGGTATTCTATCCAGTACTAACTTTACTGGCAACTTCTTCACATGTGGCGGAAAATCAACATTGATGTCAAATTTTCATGGAAGGGTTTAACCTGCTGCAACTGGGAATCGAACTTGGACCTCCAGGTTACAAATCCAGAGCACTAACCACTGGACCACTTGTATAATTGTTAGAGGAGGGTCAAAATATTCGTAATTATGTAGTGGATACTATTGTATAATGAATGCATTCAATTCATTAAAACTAATAGATAATAATGACTTATTTTGTTATACCCTGCTGGTAGGGCATTAATTGTTACCCCTGTTCATCTTTTCAAATTTTAGTTTCCAAGCGATGACTCAAGAAATATTTCATGGATTAATTTCATATTTTACATGAAGGTGTATAATAATAAAATACAGGTCATGTTCAATTTCCGTTAAAATTCAAACATTTTCACAGGAGTTATGGCCCCTTTTGACTTAGCTGTTAGCTGGGGCATTCATGTCCTTTGGATACATTTCTAGTTTTTTTTCAAGTCAACAATGTGTATAATGTTTTCTTTTCTCAGGATGTGACAAATCTATCGAGATATTCGCCATTACCATCAGCTATTGATCTGTTTACCACAAGTTGTAAATATTTCCTGCAAGCCAAAACCTTGTATGAGTCAATACCAAGTCCTTCAGAAGAGGTAGAATTTACTACAAAATATTAATCTTTTATTTATCATACAAAGTACACCCAACTCATTAATTTACATGTAAGTCAAACCTGTGCTAGCGGCCACCTCTGAATAAAGACCCCTTTGTGAATAAAAGCCATTTCTTTAAAATTCTTTTAAGAAAATTGCACATGTATTTGACTATTGACTTTCAGTTATCATGAAGAATTATGATTAAATATAAATCCCAATATCATTCATGATTCCTTGAGAAGGATTTTATCTTTCTCTATGTAATGAATTGTTTTGTGTGATTGCCTGCCAGTTCACATGATTTATTCCTAATACTCCAACTTAACTGTTAGATTTCAATGGAGATGGAATGCTTTATCATCAATATAGTTGTTCTTACTTTAACCTGGTGATTATAGAATTCTCATTGTGTGTTTGTTCCAGATTCAAAAAGTGATCAAAATTGCTAAAACAAACTTTGTGATGATGAAGTTACTGAGTGGTGGACACAAACAAGATTCTGAGGTAACAGTTAGTTGTTGAAATATTGAAAGCTGGTGAAGTTACTGTTTTATTAGCTCTGCTGTTGAGCTATTGTGATCACTGCATCATCTGCGTCTGTGCAAAACCTTTAATATAGCTCTTAACTCAGAAACTGTAAGAGGTACCTAGCAACATGAAACTTCATAGGTGGATAGATCTCACTGAGGCAGTGTACAGACAAGCAGTGAACAGACAAGTGTTGGCACCACTCGCAGTGCTCTTGTTTTATTCCCTAATTTGATGAACTGATACTTCTTCTGGTGGGAGGTTATGCAGTCAAGTAAATTAGCAAGTACACATTTATTTCTTTTTCAGACACCAGCAGATTTTGACTTCAGTCAGCATAAATTGTTTCCAATCATAAAAGTGTGAAGATAATTTTCAATATAAAGCAGCTAATTGACAACTGATTATTGATACCTACACCAGCCAATACAAGATAAAAGCAGTGGGAAGTCCTGACTGGTTGATTTTCTGTGTCTAAATCCAATTTAGATGGAAAACAATATTTCAGATTTTAAGACAGCAAATTATGGGGAAATGGAGTAAACTATGTGTTCTTATTCAGATTTTTATGAAATATTTACATCTAAATATTATGAATAAAGATAGTTTTGTCAATGTCTTTTTATTCATTTTAAGCTTTCATAAAAGCATCTAATGCAACATAATGTTATGTCTAGTCCTCTTAGGTGTGAGAGTAGTGTTTTTATCAAGAGATTTTGGTCGAATGAATTAAGGGGAAAATGTTTTAAAAATTGATGTACATGTATGTGTGGGCTTCTTGGTTAGCCATTATTCTGAAGAAATCAAGTTATCTTAACTTTAAGTTAACGACTTATTATACCCCCAGATATGAAATATATGGGGGCTATATTGGATTCACACTTGACGGTCAGTCGGTCCGTGCGTGTGTAGACACAATTTGTCCGGACAATTTCTCAGCAACTACTAACAGGATTTCAATGAAACTTCACAGAAGTGATCAGTAGTAAGCCTAGTTGTGCGTGCTTAAAGCATTTTTCATTTGGATTAATTTTCACTGAGTTATAGCCCTTAGTTTTTTATACACTGTATACAATAGGGAAATTTTGTCTGGACTATTTCTCATTAACTACTGAAAGGAATTCAATGAAACTTCACAGAAGTGATAAGTAGTTAGCCTTGTTGTGCATGCATTAAGCTTGTCTTGTTTGGTTAAATTTTCACTGAGATATGGCCCTTTGTTGTTTTTATACAGTGTATATACAATATCTCAGCAACTGGTCATAGGAATTCAATGAAACTTCACAGAAGTTTTAAAAAGTAAGCCAAGTCATGCATGCAATAACCAGGTTTTGTTTGGATTCATTTTCACTGAGTTATGGTCCTTTGTTTTATACAATAGGTAAATTTTGTCCAAACCATTTCTCAGCAACTACATGCAGGAATTCAGTGAAACTTCTTAGAAGTGATAAGTAATCTGCCAAGTTGGGCATGTCAACAATAGGTTTTGTCCAAGTAAATTTTAATGTGTTATGGCCCTTTATTTGTTATATAATGAATACTTTGGTATAATTGGTCAGGATATTTCTAAGCAACAATTTGCAGGTACCGGGTATTAAAAAATGAAAATGTGTTATATTTCCTTTTGTAAAATGTAACAATAACTGTGTCAAGGCGGCATCTGGGGGTATTCATCACCTTTAGTGATCGTTCTAGTTATTGTTTATTTATCTTTATTTTGCTATCATAGGTAAATAACCATGTAGCTATGAAAATAAAGATGTCTAGTATTGTAGTACGGTTGATGTCATGCTTGCAAATACGGGATCTACATATGTTTGCATTTACTCATAGTCATACATAAATTTGTTTTGAATTCCAAATAAAGTACATGTAAGTGCTTATTTTATTCATGTGATGTTCTCTCTCCATGATCTATTTTATTGTGCAATACAAAATTGATTTGATTGTAGAGTAAGGCTACATTGAGAATTCCCAATTCATGCTCATCGTTTAGTTTAATTAGAGAAATAAGGTCAGAAGTCTGGTAAAAATAATGTAACAAACCAATAAATAATCATATGTTGCTCTTTCTGTCTAAAAATGTTGATAGTAGCATAGAATTCCTAGTTTAACTAATAATTTGTTTGACCTAATTTGTTTGCTGCTATTGTTAGTTTTTTAATCATGTAATAAATGATACTTAATACAAGTAATTTATCTATTTGTGTGTTTTCTTTTTACTTTACTTGTTCAATTAGTTTCTTGAGTGGAAAAAATTAAGAATTGAGATTTGAGCTTGAAGTTTTATAACCTTAGGCCCTGGTTATAATTCTCAGGTGATCATACATCACTGTGTAGTCCTTGCTTAGTCTACAGGAAGGTACGAAATAAATGTATGATATGGGATCCCTTTATCATTCATCCTCTAGAAACTAATACAGGCTGTGATCCAGTGGTTACTGTGCTGGATTTGTAACCTGGCAATCTGGGTTTGCCTAGGTTCGAATCTTGGTTGTGGCCAGTCATGCATGTACCCTTTATGAAAATTGGGCAAAAATGTTGATTTTGAAGTTGCCAGCTCCTCGTGGAAGGGAATGTTATAACTGGTTAGAATACTGTCTAGAAAACTGGTCAGGTGATCCGGTTGCTGTATAACTATAAAAACATCATGCAATCCACTGAAACAAAAAGCAACTAATATGTACTGTTCAAATCAAACAGCAAAAAGACTGAACATCACAAAGTGTATTTTGACTCATCTACTGGTATGGGTCCAGATATTCAGCTTAAATATAGGCACTAAATAAGATTATTCTGCATGGAGCACTTCTATAAGAAATATTAAATGTCATGTGTATAAAAAAAACATCCAAGGGGAGCTACTACAATAAAATTGTTTCAACATTTAATTGAGTTGTTTCCCTTAGATCAAAAACCGTACCGGAACCGGATGTGAAATGTTAAAAAACAAAATAACGCAGAATAAGCATGTCAACCTTGTCTAGAATCATTTTGGCTTTTAATTTGTCTACAAGGAATGTAAGCCGACAGTTCACAGTTTTTCAGTATCAGAGTTCGAATTCACGAGGAAAGCATACGAACGCAGATCTACCCGATCCAGGCGAATACATGTTAGAAGATTCACTTGAAGAGTCCATAAATGACCCACAGCCAAAATTTCTCAAAAAGATTCCAGGCAGACAGTCGGTTAAAAAGTATGTGTAATTGTAAGATTAATTCATGATGAAAAAAAAGAGTTAAGGCAATTTATAACATTGGTGTTTGAAATAATGGAAATTGCAGTTTTGACATTCAATAATGAAAATAGCTCCTTTTGAAGTTTATTTTGTTTTTGTGGAAATACTAGTCGTAACTGTTTGTGACGGTGAGACAATAAAATTTGGCCCTTTCCCACAAAGAAAGGAGGAAAATGAGGTACTCGATGCAGAGCTCAAACCCGCGACCTGCTTGCAAGTCAGATGCTTTACCAACTGAGCTATTAATCGGGCTGTTGATATTACAGCCAGCTTATAAATACAAATCATAACGTTACATTTCTCCTTCTTTTTTCTCAAAGTAATTAATTGCAACAACGATGGCCCTTCCAAATTTGTTCACAAAAATCAGCCAACCGAAAAGATGAATTTGTAGGGCTAGCCTTTCCCTATAGCTCTAGGATTCCAAGGCTAGTCACACACTCACTGCACCAAAGGTAATAGTAAATACTAATATTGTACCCGATACGGGGCTCAAACCCGACTTTAGTACAGCTAGGGGTTTTTGAATTTCATAAATTGTACTGATATCCCTCTAGTCCCTAATAATGATTATGAAGTCATCAGCTATCACATTTTTTAAAATGTTTATATAATGTGGAACAACTTAGATGTATATTTATTTTTATTTTGTTTGTTATTTCAGGCAAGCACAATTGCTAAATAGACAGTACATCAAGAACAAGGTCATTCATCATAAGCTAAAACTCTTATATGAAAAAGAGACGTCACTAGATCTGTTGACTTGGGTGGCCAAGGCACAAATCAAGCATTTAAACAAAATTGATCCAGTGTATTGGACGCTGGATATGCTTTCAAAAAGCTTTCCTGCAACACATGATGAAATCATCAAAATTCTTAAATCTCAAAGGATTCCTGTGGATGAAAAAGAAATTTACGAGCATGATAAAAGAGTACATCGCAACTGGTTGAAAATGAAACAAGCTAAGCAGATGTTGATTGAAGGTGGCCCAATAGATCCTGGTTTCAGGTACATGTATATAGTACTTATAGTTATTAATGTATTCTTGAGAACTGGTTACTGCATGTATTTAATTTCTGTGTATATATATATTATGTGTATATGTGATGATGATTGTGTTGATGGTCATCAAATTTAATTGGATATTTTATCTCCATTGTTAGTAATAGAGGATTATATTTATTGGTTTAATACACAATTTATCGCTTGCCCTCCTCCCCAAAAAAGCCACAATTTTGTTTATTGAAGTTCTTCTGCTGAGCTTTTGGGCTAGCAGATAGGGCAAAAACTACTTATTACAGATTTTTAATAATTAGTAATTAATTGTAGTGTAGTTAGTGACACTTTTATTCTGAATCATTAATTTATGTAGTATTATCTATTATGTTCCAAAGAACATATAAGATCAAAATATATTTCCTATGTTTTAACTACATGCTTGTTTTAAAAATCATTGCAGAAGGATGGTTGAAAACTCAAAATTAGAATCAATGAAAAATGCTGCTGGGTCGAATGCATTACCTACCCCAGACACTAAACACATGTTGGTTACACAAGAAGAAATTGCACAGACAAGAATACCAAAAACAAGAGGAGAATTTAGTGCTATTCTTGACGCTTACAAGAAGGAAAAAACCTTCAAAGAAGAAGTTAATTCTCGACATATTAAGATTGAAGATCTGAATGTGATGGGTCTATTGGAAGAATTATCTGTTGATAAGAACAAAACACCAGAGACTGTTAGATTCCTAGGAATTAATGAGGACTTAAAAAAATATACGAATGATGAGGAAGTCGATGAAGAAGAAACTTATGAGTCTAGATTTGTGTCCAGTGATGATCGTGATATAAATACCGGTATGAGGTTCAACAAAAATCGCAGGCATGATGAAAGACATGATACTGTAAATAACCGACAAAAAATTATCGAAGACAAAAACTTAGATGATGTTCATGATAATAAAGCTAGATTTAGACAAAGAAGACAAATGAAGAAACGTTATTAATGATTTTGTTCAAGTAATAATTGTGATGCTGAATTATCATCCATGTTAAAAGGTTTTAATTTTCTTGCCAGATAGAAAAAGTACTCAAATTGCCCAATTTTTCTTTGGACGATCATATTGTTGTTGTTTTTTATATTAATTTTGATAAAGTCACTTAAGGTTTCTTTTTGTGAAAAAAATCAGAATAATTTAGTTGTTGTACCATTTAAATTTAAGACTTTTAATAATTTTGTGAAGTTTATGTTAATGAGCATTTCTTGTCCATTTCAGAAAAGTTACAGTTCATATTGTTGATAAATTATAACAATATTTTTGTTCTTATAATTCTTTTACTTACATATATCAGCGACAACAACATGTATACATAACCATTAATGCTTAACAACACAATGCAATCACTAACATTATCTGGAATGTATTTAAAACTAGGACAACATAAGTTGTTCAATAATTGGTTTCATTCATAAACAATCAAACCTGTGAATGAAGGCAACCCTTGGGAAAGACAAAAAGTGACCTTTATTGACAGGTGACCTTTATATAGAGGTCAATGTACCTATTAATCAATGATGGTTTTTCAAAGATAGGCCTATATTTGGAGGTGGCCACTAACACAGGTTTAACAACATCCAATAAGCTTATAGCTTGACCATGAGTTTTGAGCCGTGACGAAATTATTCAGAACAGTCCACTAAGTGAAATAGAGGATGTGGATATTCGGAATAAATCTGACTAAAACATATTGATAAAATAAACTTAACCTGCTCAATAAATGTCTGTAATGCTTGCGCAATAGGTAGAGAGCATTAACTCATGCTGTCATATTAAATTAGGTCCGAGTTCAATTCCAGTCACCAGCTCTCTTTATGTATGTTTTTCTTGAGTTTATTTTTCCTGGTAAAGTATCTTTGATCAAATTGTTATATAATTTTTAGCATCATAAATTCTGATGTTATGAAGTCAAAAAGCTTGATATTGTAAAAAATATTTTCGATTATTAATTAGTTATCACGGAGGGGTTACAAGCAGTTACAGCCACAGACTTGTTCCGGTGTACTGAACATATACGAACTATTGAAACAAAGATATTGCTGTTGACGAGCTTTCTGAACCTATCGTCGTTGAGCTTGACTTGGATTCAGACTCCCTATCTGACTCGGAGATAAATGCAGCTGAAGGGTCATCGACAGACACAGCGAGTGAAGTAGGAGATCTGTGGTTAACTGTATTGTGCAATATGAAATTACATTGTATTTATTTAAATAAAACAAAAAAAAGATAAAGGAAATAAAATCCATGAAAAACATTGAAAACAATAAAAATAAAATATACAGTGATATAAAACATGTTCATATGTACTTTTTAAGTTTTATAATAATGTTTAAACATACTTTTCAAAAATATATGATATGCCTGAGAAAAAAGTATGGTGCGATTTGGAATTGAACTCATGAATGCCAGTTGGCTCAAAGTGAATACGTACGTTCTACCCACAACGCCAGCGACAGTTACTAAAATTGTTGTGCTAATTTATATTATAATCATATTATAATTACATATCCGCATCCCCTTGTTGATTAAGTGTATTCTTCCGTCACGGCTCAAAACTCATGGTTGAGCTATACATAGTTTTATTTGGACATAAAATCACAACAAGACCATAGAGGATGAAGATGCACTGTGCATATTAACCAAGTAACAAGTCACTAAAAGAAATCCCACCTGACTGTATGGATTTTCTTAATTTAGCACACTTTTATCTGGGTATTTTGGTCAAAATCATACTACAGATTTAAATCTAACAAACATTCAGATTTTGTATAAGCATTGAAACAGAAATTTCATGCCTGAGACACTTGCCTCAACATTTTTTTACAAGAAAATCACTTGATAACTGACACAAACACCAAGTAAAATGCTTCTATCTCACTATTCCTTTAAATGCAACATGTACATAGATAGTACTTATTAAGCATCCAATATACAGAAGCAACATTCACATATATACACACATTGCACAATCCTTATTTTAATATTAGTCTATAGTTCCTTATTGTTCACAGATATTTATCAATCACAGTCCAAGTCATCGATCTCATCTTCGTCACCACCAATAGCTTTCCAAAATGCTATAGCAACCTGCAATTAAATTAAAAAATCAAATCAAATATTGAAATAATTTACTCATTTTGGTTTGACAAATGTGCTGCCACAGGGTGAATGGTGGTTTGGGGTCGTGTAAATATTGAAACTATTGAGATTAGAAACAAATTAGAAGAAATTAGAAACAAGAGGGCCAAGATGGCCCTATATTGCTCACATGACAATCATTGTTTTACTCATTAAAACATTGTTTTGAACCTGTGTCATGAGGTCTGTTGATATCAAAGGTTTCCTGTGATTTGACCTGGTGACCTAGTGCCTGACCCCAGATGATCCATGTTTGAACTTGACCTACATATCATTAAAACAAACATTCTAACAAGGTTTGGTGAAGATCCAATCAAAACTGTGACATCTACAATGTTAACAAAGTTTTCCTAAGATTTAATTTAGTGACCTAGTTTTTGACCCCAGGTGACCATGTTCGAACTTGTCTTACATATCAATAAGACAAAACATTCTGATAAGGTTTGGTGAAGATCAAATCAAAACCATGACATCAACAGCGTAAACAAGGTTTTCTTAAGATTTGTCCTCGTGACCTAGTTTTTGACCCCAGATGACCCATGTTCAAACTCATCTTACATATCATGTATTCATTAAGACAAACATTCTGACAAAGTTTGGTGAAGATCCAATCAAAATTTGACATCTACAGTGTTAATAAGGATTTCCTAAGATTTGACCTGGTGACCTAGTTTTTGACCCCATGTGACCAATATTCGAACTTGTCCTTAATATCATTAAGACACAAGGTTTTCCAGCAATTTGCCCTGGTGACCTAGTTTTTGAACGCAGATAACCCATTATCAAACTTGACCTACATATCATTAAAATAAACACTCTTTCTTGAAGATCCAATCGAAACGGTGATTTCTAGAGTGTTCACAAGAGTTTTCCTTTAATTGGCCCTGGTGACCTAGTTTTTCTCAAGTTCTCAAGTGACCCATTATCCAACTCATCCAAGATTTTGTCGATATTAACATTCTGACCCAGTTTTGTGAAAATTGGGCTAAAATGTGGCCCCAAGTATGTTCACAAGGTATAAGTTGACGCCGCATGACGCCGGACAAACACTGATCACAAAAGCTCACCCTGAGCACAAAGTGCTCATGTGAGCTAAAAAGCCGAACCATCATTCCAGGTGGGCACTTAGCTTGCCAACACTCATATTAAAATGACCATGTTTAAAACTAGAGAATAAAAACAACTTACATTTTCAGCATATTTTTTTCTCTCACTCATTGGAAGTGTATTGGCTTTCTCTAAAATCAGAAAATAAAGACTATGATACTAATTTCTATTATTATTTAAAATAAAGACTATGATACTAATTTCTATCATTATTTAAAATAAAGACTATGATACTAATTTCTATCATTATTTAAAATAAAGACTATGATACTAATTTCTATCATTATTTAAAATAAAGACTATGATACTAATTTCTATCATTATTTAAAATAAAGACTATGATACTATTATTATTTGTCATAAACTTGAATAACCAAAGTCAAATTTATACATACAATTACTTTACAACTAAAGGTTTAACTGAACATTTACCTACTAATATTACCTATATAATAGGAGGAGAAAAATAATGTACTCGATGCAGGGCTCGAACCCGTGACCCCCTGCTTGCAAGTCAGATGTTCTACAAACTGAAGCTAATCGGTCTGTTAATATTACAGCCAATCTATAAATATAAGTATTACATACAGTACTGCTACACCTACCTTTCAATTGGGCAAATTTTTCAAACATTTTTTCAAAAGATTCACCACCAGGGTCATCACTACCTAAAGCTTCAAATAAAGCCATATCTTCATCTGGTAACATGGAATCTGAACAGAAACAATAAATAGTAAGAATAAAATAAAAATGTACAGTAAAACAACAGGAAGTTAAAAGCTCAACAATATGACCACTCCATCATAAACACCACTTATTTTCAGATTTCCAAATTCCTCTGTTTTTAAACTTGACCAAGAGACGAAACAGAAAATAAAATGCACATACCGGTATTTACTTAATTAACTTGGATTGTGATAGTATCAATTAGAATAACGATGAGAAACCACCAAAAGAAATTTACTGGACATATTGGTAACATGCAATGTATTTAACCCTGTTCATTAATTGACAAATAATCCTTAAACAATCCAGAATGTGGTTGATACTGTTGAGCGACAAGATTTTGTCAGGGCCCTAGCTGCACTTTAGGGAAGGGGCCCTCAGGTAGGGGAATTTCGCGTCATTTTGAGGAAAAAGGGGAATTTCAGGGGATCTTTTTCGACTGCCGTTTAACCCTGCAATAAGCATTTTAAGCTTAAAATGGCTGTATTTAAATATATTACATATATTAATATACTAATAATCAAAGGTTAATACATGTAACTTAATATGAATCATTTAAGGGGAATTTTTTTCAAAAATAGGGGAAAAAAGTATATGATTTTAGGAGGGGAATGGGGCCGAATTTCGGCCCCCAAAAACGTCAAATGAGGGCCCTGTTTGTATACCCAAATAATTTGCAAAAATTTAGTCATACCTAATCTAGCTTCTTTTGTTGGTTGAGTCTCTTTCTTTTTACTTTTGTCATCATTTGTTTTTGTACTATCACCACAAGCACCTTCAGTTTCCACTGGACAATTCAGACCACATAGTTCACATAGATCAGAATTCTCATCCCCTTTGTCTTTATTTTCAGTTGATTCTTTCACACATAATTTATTATTTTTATCTCTTTCACATTTACAAACCGCAGTCACATTTTCTACATTACAATCATTTGTATTGGAAACATTTGACAGTTTCTGTTCTTCATGTTCCTCCAGTTTCTGTTCTTCATGTTTCTCCAGTTTCTGTTCTTCATGTTCCTCCTTCATCAACTGACGGATAAATGGACTCATGGAATGCTTATTATCTAGAAATAAAATAAAACATTTATAAAACATGATTTATTACTATCTTAAAAGGAATCAAAGTGCTGAAGGTACTCATGGAAACTGAACTTACATAGACTTGCACTGCACTATGGAAAGGGAACTAGTTTAGCAATTTCATGGTGGATGTAGGAAAACGTATTACTTTGGTGTGCATCAAAATTCATGCTCACCTATCATTCAGTTTCCAAAAATGTGTCATTTAAAACGCAGTTATTCAAATCAAGTCTTTTAAAATTATTTTTCAGAATCCAAAGTAAGGGACGAGTACTTTACTGTTAGTACGCATTTAACAAAAAGAAAATCAAATTAGAATTTACCAATTAATGCAACCTGCTTGAAAATAGATCTTACACTGAAAGTCTCTGATATCAATTAAACAAGATTTTTTTTTGTAAAAATACCTTTCAGATCCATATTTGGCCATGTATGTGCGTGCAAAGACTGGACAATTCTCTTAATACCAGTAGTTTCAACAAAATCATCTGTAAAAGAACATTTTCATATGACCAATATTACAGCGTTCTCATATAATCAGTTTTTACTTGTACTGAAAACAGAATATTCATCTCATTGCTCTCTTATTTATGTATTGAAGACGTCAGACCAGCAGATTTGCCCGATAAATTGTGTTTTGGTAAGATAAAGAATCTTATCTCCTCGGTTCAGCTGACTGGCAATTTATCTACCTGATGTATACACATTTATACTTGTTTACTCAAAGTCTGTTAGTACAGTGACAATTTGTTTGATAGATAAAATTGTAAGGACAGGAACTCAAGACAATAGAATTATCTATCTTACAGGTATTTTATTGTAAAACACTAACAAAGTTAAAGACAAACTACTTCATAAACACAAACCTTCAGTCTCACTGTCACTTGCAATTTCTGGATTTAATTCAACTAATTCAAAACCATTTTCAATACACCAAGTCTGTGCCTCCAAGCGACCAATGGCTAAAACAAAAGAAATTTTACCTCATTATTAACATGATCTCTTTTTGTAAACATAATTTGATATATTTATGAAACAAAAAGAACACAACATAAAGAGAGAAAAACATCAAATCAGTTTCATCTATAAACTAGGTGCTGCACTCAATAAATCCATATGCTTCTAGGAGCATGCTGGACGAAACAGTAAAATATACTTAACCTTGAATGGACAGACATGGTAATTATTACATTCCCTTGCATCATTAGATCTATGCAGGGGAAATAAAAAGAGAAAAAAGCTGTAATACTAAATACATAATATTGTAAAGCTTCTCTTTACAAGTAATTATTTATGAATTTAACAAAAACACATAATAAATGTAGTTAATTGAAATAATTCACCTGAACTTTCTAGGCATCTGTCACAAACCAGCATTTTGATTTCAGGGTCAATCTCCTTCAGATATGAATTCCATAACTTGACCGATGAGAAAGTATCTTTCTACAATAAATATAATAAAAATGTCAAGTTGACAATCAGAGCATCCAAAGTTTTTGGAAACTCAATGATAGTTCAGCTTTCAATATATATAGCTTCACTCGATCTGCATGCATGAATTTTTATGTGGACCAAAGTACATTTTTCTACATCTACCATACGATCGGTAAACTACTTTTAACTAGTTTCCGTTCCATGTTGCAGTGTAAGTCTATGTAAGTTCAGTTTCCATGAGTACTTTGAGTACAATGATTATGTATTTATGATTTAAATCAAGGACAGGTAGCACACCTTGAATTTCCATTCCATTTTCTCAATCAATCTTTGTTCTTTTTTTTTTTTTTTTTAAATTACATTACAAGTCAAAACTGAAATAAGTTTTTTTTCTCAGCAGCTATTTAGAAAACCAAACTTATTTTCCAATAATCAAACAAAATTAACTACAAACCAGGTTACCTTATCTGTATCAAAGTAGACGACAAAGGCTTGAACTGAGTCAGCAAAATCTTGGTTTCCAATGGTCCTTCTCTTCGTCAGACACAATTTAACATCAGCTGTATAATATTTGGTTTCTATATTCCAATCGTAGCTTACAATTTCTTCAACCTCAGATTTTGATTGAGGAAGTGTTTCAACATTCAAAATGTCTGAAAAAAAAATATATTCATATGTTCATAATGATAATTACAAACACATTTTCTCCATTGGTTAATCTATAAAAAATTATTATAAATACAAGACCTATTAGCAACATTCACAAAACTACAATTCAACATCTGGAAATAAGTCATTTCAATGGTTGTATAGCCTATAGTATAGCAGGGACTCTACTGTAAGGCTTATAAGTAAGAGAAAAATATTTATCAATATGAGTATGGCTTAATTTATAACATTAAATCTAAAATGATTAAACTAAAGCCACAATACAACTAGAAATCGCCCATATTGTATGTATGTGAAAAAAAACAACTAAACTTTCTGATGTTAAAAAGGTCCCTAAATGACACAGAAAAAACACTCATCTTACATTATTCAGCATTTTTGTTCATAAGACAAAGCAGCTGTAAAACAAGAGTATTTTGACTGGAAGTTCAAAATTGTAAAACATTGAATGTTTCCAAAAAGCACTCCGTAAATGATCGGAACTGTACACATATGATCAGTGACATTACACATCATGTGTATGTGTGCTATCCATCCATTGGTTATCACAGGGATGCTGTAATATAGCATCCCTGGTTATCGGAAACAAGGACTTATATACACACAGAAGTCCTTTTCGGAATTTAGCTCACAGAAAATTTACGGGTGGTCGGCAATCTCTGTATCTGATCACTGACAAAAGCATCATTCGGAATAAATTTATTCAGGCATTTAGTTTAACAATTTAACTTGAAATGTAAACTTTTTATATTATAAGTTTATTTGGTATTGGCACTATCATGTTATATCTTCAGGTCTTCAGCGTACCAGTTTTATACCATGACAGGAGTGCCGCATGAAAGGTAAAATATTAAAAGAGCAGCTTCTAAAGTTTTGGAAGCTGGAACTATTTAATATATATGTCATTCTGGTTTATCTGTTTATATCATGGTCCATTTTACAGTCCTGTACCACAGATTTGCAACTATCAAAGGATACGCCGTTCCCGAAGCTTACTGTGGCTTTGTTCATATCTATTTTTCTTCTTGTACATAATAATTTATAGATTAAGCCGAAATATTTCATTCGTGTTGCATTCCTACGCCTCTAATAAATGAGTACGAATCATTTTGAGGACGAAAAGGTGAAGGTTAAGATGTCTTGGATAATGAGCACTGTTAAGGGTTAAGTTTACAATGAAATATGTTAAGGTATATTAGTGGTGTCTTATTTCAGTGAGAAATAACCTTTAATTAAACTTTCGGCTGGATACTCCCCACAAGAAGTTATCAAAACACACGGAATGTCCATTTTTACAACCGGAAATGCATAAAACGTCATCAAATATTGTGTGAGTAATTAAATATATCTTGGACATACAATTGGACCGAGATATCCGAGGGCATCCGAATACTGTTTACTGTTGCTGAGAAACCCTAAATACTCGCTTGTTGGATGTTACCGATTTTCGGATAAATTACACGTCTTGCGTTGCCTGATGATAGCAGATCAAAATGATGACAGACGTGGAGAATCGCCCTGAAGACGTTGGGCAGATACTGATTAAGGCAAGCTTATGATAATCAAAGAATATCTTTATTTCGTGTATTTATCCGAAATATGTTTGTCCAAAATAACATGCCACTTAATTAAATAGAGCAAGTGCCCAATACAATAAAGTGTTGTCTTTACAAGTTTGAATGCATCTGACACCACATATGCAATGCATTTTTCGAGATTGTAAATAAAATCATTGAAAAATTATGTTGAACTCCGCATTTAATTTCATTTTAAGCAAATTTGTTGTTGTTGTTGTATGTCGTATACGCTAATAATGTAGCGAATGTTCACTTTGTGCTGTTGTCATCTCGGTACACTGTCTCTTTGTGCTTTTACACATGATACTTTTTAGTTTTAATTAATGTTACTGCTTGACTACATCGTGAGAAGTTGTCTAAATGTATTTGAAAGATGGGGGGGGGGGGTAAAAAAAAAATAAAAATAAAGAAAAAATTAATTAATTAAGTCTTTTTGTTTCAGAAATGTATTCTCCCAAAGCAATGATTAAATCCTCTCTGGCTTGGCTGCTTGCTCCCTCGATTTCACCTGCCATCACTGCAAGTGTTATATCCCCGCACTGAATGAAGTATCTGTGTAATATATCTTCAACCTCTTTGATGAGAGTATCCCTTTCTGTCATGTATTTCTTACAATGAAAAATATAGTGTTCCACTGTTTCAGTTGTGTTACATTTATCACACTGGTTGTCATCTGAATCTGTCACTTTTGACCAGTGACCTTTTAACTTGGTGTGGCCACTTAAAAGTTGGTTGATTTTTGAAAAAATAGCCCTGTTCTTTTCTCCAATGCATATTCTTTTGCCTGCTTCTTTGAAGATATCCTGTACTATGTTAACTTTTTGTGATGTTATGTAAGTTGTATTCCATTTGGTGATAACTGTTTGTTTCATTTCATTTATAAGTTCTTTACCATCTTTTTTCTCAGAGCTTTCTTCCTCTGTACTTGACATCATCTCCCTTGCTGCTATTTTTGCCTGACCATCTGCTAGTTCATTCCCTCTGATGTTTTTGTGTCCAGGTATCCAGTGTACCTCAATAGAGTTACCTTTCTGTTCCAGTGATGCTAAAATAGACTTGATGTTGAATATTGTTTCAATTTTGGTTTTAGGAATTTCTTTTCTGAAAACAGCCATGATAGCAGCCTGACAGTCTGTAAATATATGGATGTTCTTGTGCCTAACTGTGTTCACATTGTTGACAAAGTCTACTGCTACTTCAATACCCACTACTTCACCTGAGAAGTTATTGCTGAACTTAGAAACACCTTTTTTATAAGAACTGGTGTAGAATTGTAACCATCTAGAAATACTGCTGCTCCTGCTCCTGTGGGTCCTGGATTTTCTAAAGCTGATCCATCAGTAAATAGCAGTACATCTTCTGACTGACACATGTTGATTATTCCAATAATGTTTTCCACCTGCATTTCTTTGCTCTCGGTGAACTGAATAAGGTTTACCTTTTCTTTGGTTCTTGTTAGACCCATTAATTCTGTCCTATATTGAAATTCCTTTTCTATATTGTCTATGGTCTTTTTGCCTCTAAATTCATTGAATCTACTCATAAGCAATGCAAATGATGTTGGTTTTCCTATTGTTTTACTGTCACTAGCTAACCACCTGTCAAACTCTATCTTCAAAGGATCAAGGTCTGATTTTTGTGCCAATCTAACAACTTCTTGGGCTTGTCTTAGTTTAATGTGGAGACCCATTGGTGTAGTGTTTGTTAGAATTTCCAGTGTCTCTGTGCTGGTTGTATGAAGACACCCACTGGCCTTTAGCATTGCACTCCTCTGTACTCCCTCAAACAACTTAATACATTTATCTGTGGAAGATGCATAAGCAGCTACTCCATAATCCATGATTGGAAGAACCAGAGATTGAAATAGTTTCATGTATACAGATTGTGAGCATCCTCTGTTTTGACTAATGAATAAGTCTAGACTGTTCAGTGCACTGAACCCTGCAGCCGCTTTTTCATTCAGGTGTTTTTCAAATTTAAGTTGATCATCTAATATGATGCCTAGTAATTTCTTGTTTTCTACTACTTCCACATCTGAACCATTGTATGATATGTTTCCATCATTACTTTTTGTTGCTTTACCATTAAAAATTAGAGCTTGAGTCTTTTCAGAAGATATGGACATGTTCCAGCTATCACACCATTTACTAACCTTTTCAAGGTCTTTGTTTGTGTTTCTAATGGCCTCATTTAATGTATCCCCACTGTTGCAAATAGAAGCATCATCTGCAAACTCTGCATGCTGACCAAATACTTCATCCATACAATCATGAGTGTATAAGTTGCACAGGGTTGGACTTAAAACTGATCCTTGTGGAATTCCAACTTTTGAGACACTTTCTGATGATTTGAAATCATTCACTCTGATGTAATAGGGTCTGTCGGTTAGATATTCCTTCAAATACACCCACATCCTGCCTTTAACCATCTTGTCTGCAGCCTTCTTCAGTAACCCTGCTCTCCATACCCTTTCAAAACAGGATTCATAATCCATTACTACTAGTACTGATGAATTATTCTTATTGTTCTGTTCTTGCAAGTTCTGTATTAAACGTAAGACTGTCTGTGTACATGATTTATTTTTTCTGTAAGCATACTGATGTCACTATCAAAACATTTAACATATATTCATATACAAAACCACTTATCGACTGTTGAATGCTAGAAGGTGCTAACAAAAATCAGGGCTTTTTTTCATAGGTTGGGGAAGGGGCCTTTTCTTTAAATTTGGGGAAAAATAACGCATAATTTTAGCAAAAGGGGAAGAAAAAACTTGATGTTTGGGAAAAACTGCATGATTTGAAGAATTTTCCTGAGGGGAAGACGCCTATTAACGGCCCCTGCTAAAAGACGGAAAAAAAGCCCTGAAAATTATGCCTGTTTATTTGACTAACTGCTTGTGAGTGAACCCTGTTATTGCTATTACTTAGGAAAGGCTATATAGGCTTATTTAGAATGCCATGTCAAATTACCAAGCCAGTCAAAATCAGAAAGTTAGTTGTTTAGAAATGTTTTAATATATTTAAACAAAGTGCACTTTTTTCATCTCAGGCCCTTTTTATGCCATTTTTGGTCCGGTATTTTCCCTGTTCCCCAAGTAAAATAGTTTATATCAGGGCTTGAAGATTTTTGTGAATGATATAGTCCGTCGGGGCGAGTTCAAAATCAGGCATTCAATCACCCTAAAATTAATTTAAAACTGGAAATATCTCTTTCCAATTTGATCCGAATCAATTTAGATTAACGTTTTGTTTATGTTAAATCCGCGTTCGTGAAAAGCTTGCACTAGACAATAATGACTAAAAATAGATTGTCGCCCTGTACCCGGCCCTGCGGCATATAAAACACTGCTACAAGTTTAACTGCGACAATGCCTCATTCGCCGGCTTTTCTATTTATTTCAAGAATGGGATTTCTTAATTGACAAATTAAATGGATGCGTTGATTATTGTTGGTCTCGTATCAACGGACTCGAGTAAGTGTCAAATCCTGAATTATCTTACCATGTTATCTGTTTTCTGATAATAAACAGTGCCCATTTTCCGAAAATGAACAGACGACAGAAAGCGAAAGTAGAAGAAGCATTCACAATAAATATCAGTGTTGCAACTTGAGAGACGGCTTTATGTACGCGAATCACGGTGTTTCTTAGTGATTAAAGATTAAAATGCTGATTATACAATCACCCGAACCGTTCTGTATCGTTCATGTATGTTGTAAATCATTTATGTCAGCATCCGACGTAATTTTTCCGCAATCAGAAGAATTATACATCCTTTAAAGTCTTAATAATAACTTACATTCTAAAGGTATACAAATACTTTATTTTCTTAAGGGCGAGTTGGTTCTTCTTAAGGGCGAGTAAGAATTTGCAGCTACTAGTCCTACAGGACTAGTGCCACCTTGAAAAAATTTCAAGCCCTGTATATTTTTTCCCACTGAGAGAAAAAAATTAACAAATTTAGTGTTTCACAACGCAAATTTCCCCCATCAAAAGGGACCCGATACCTGTTCCCCAAAACAGTAAAAAAAGGGCTGCATCTGTTTATAATTGGAGGAGGAAAACAATGTACCCAATTCTGGATGTGAACCCACGACAAGCTTCTGCTTGTAAGTCAGATGCCCAACCAACTCAGCTGGTTAAAATCACAGCCATTTGTTAATACAAAATTAATACTATAAATATACAATATTGCTACATTCCTCTATTTTTCTCAAAGTAATTTATTGTGACAACCTAAGGCTCTTCAGCCTTTGCTTCACCCTAGCTCTAAGATTTCAGGATTAGTCTCACACTCACGGCACCCAATGTAATAGGAGGCGAAAAACAATGTACCCAATACAAGGCTCCAACCCCATCCTCCTGCTTGCAAGTCAGATGCTCTTCCAAATAAGCTAATCAGGCTGGTTAATATCAAAGGCAATGTATTCATACAAATCCTGAGCTGTCAAAAAATTCCCTCAAGGAATCGCAAATTTGAAACATACTGAACTGCAAGTTTGCTATACGAAAGTTAATGGGTAAGATCATGTTATGTAATCTAGTATAAAATTGCAACTTTTACATCTTCTCTTTTTATTTTGCTTTGAAAATCTTTGAAAATGTGTGCAATGTTGTAATGGTAAGATCACATGTAGAACTTGACTAAATGGATCGCACACAAACTTATGCTTTTAAATCAGCTGTCAGAAATTGTCTGTTAGATTTATTGTCTTATTTTTTGCATTATTATGTTGATGTTATCTTGGACGAGTTCGAATATGTTAACACTGTAGATTTCACAGTTATAATTGGATCTTCACCAAACTTTGTCAAATTGTTTGTTTTAATGATATAACCATCAAGTACAAATATGGGTCCTCTGGGGTCAATAACTAGGTCACCAGGTCAAATCTTAGGAAAACTTTGTTAACACTGTAGATGTCACAGTTTTGATTGGATCTTCACCAAACCTTGTCAGAATGTTTGCCTCAATGATATGTGGGTCAAGGTGGAACATTGGTCAGCCGGGGTCAAAAACTGGGTCACCAGGTCAAATCTTAGGTAAAAATCTGGTAAAAGCTTTAAATGTCATGGTTTTAATTGGATCTTGGTCAAACGATTGTTCGTCTTAATGATATTAAGGACAAGATCAAATATGGGTCACCTAGGGTCAAAAACTAGGTCATGAGGTCAAATCTTAGGAAAACCTTATTAACACTGTAGATGTCAAATTTTGATTGTATCTTTACCAAACCTTGTCAGAATGTTTGTCTTAATGATATGTAAGACAAATTCGAACATAGGTCATCTGGGGTCAAAAACTAGGTCACAAGGTCAAATCTTAGGAAAACCTTATCTATGCTGTAGTTTTCATGGTTTTGATTGGATCTTCACCAAATTTTATCAGAATTTGTCTTATTTATATGTAGGACAAGTTCTAACATGGGTCATCTCGGGTCAAAAACTAGGTCACCGATTCAAAACAATGTTTTAATGAGTGAACAGTGATTGTCATGTGAGCGATATAGGGCCATCTTGGCCCTCTTGTTTTATTCGGTATAGTTACTTTTTTACTTCATTTCATTTTACAGTCCTTACATTAATCATATCATGTAATATTTTCTTAGCATGTATGCCAGTGCAATCTGCATTACAAATTATTTAGGTCTGCAGCTTGTTATTGTTTAGAATAATTATTGTCTTTTATAAAAATGTCTCGATATGTCATAACATCAACTCAGAGGATCACAATGGAAATAAGAGTTTATCTCTTTTTGTGTCATCCTCGGTTTTGATGCCTACATGTCATGGACCTTTTTTCATGTGCGTAATTTTTATATTTGCTACCATGTTTTATATCCATTCCATTTATATGTGTATCTTTACCAAATAAATCTAACTAATCTAATTAACTAAGATCTTAATTGTACAATTTATCTCTTACCTAAAAAATGCAGATCATATTTATTGAAAGTGTGTTATAAAGTTTAGAAAGTTGCTACTTTAAACATGATTGCCAGATTCTTTGTCAAGATCCACCTTGAAATTGCTTGATGTCATGTCATATCAGGTCTTCACATCAAAATTGTCAAATCATTTTACATTAGTGCTACATAAAATGTACACTAACAATACAGTTTAAAACAGGTATGTTATCACACAGTATGTAACTTTTTGAAATCCATATGTAAATCATTTCTGTCTAAATGTATTGATTGAGTTGATGTTTGTTAATTCCATCCTGTTATTCAAATAACAGAAAGACAGAAAAACCACAACTGATAAGCTTTAATCAATATAAACTGAAGTTAAAAAGTCCATTTTACAGTATTAAGTTTCATCCAATTACTAATTCTTGCGTCGAAATTGAATATGGTTCAACTAAATGTTACTGATAACAAATAATGTTTTTCAGTTGTAATTGAGAGGGGGGAACTAAGGTATAAATAGATGAAATATTCATGCTTTAAATATGAACAAATACTGTGCACATTTAAATCTATCACGTCTTGTCCTCATGTTAAACTTATGTAAATTTCTCATCAGATAGTAATAGCTATAAATTATTCTTTGATGAAATATTAAACAGATTGATTCTGATGAAATTGAAATGTTCAGTTTGTTTCAGCCTCGCTGTAGATGTAGATTAAATAATTGTGTTGAGTCAGAGATGGTTTCAAAACATAAATACTCTGTACGCATTGTATTGCATTAAAATTGTTGATTGTTTAAAGAGCATGTACTTTTTTCATGTATGGTTAATATGGCCTCATTAATTTTTCATATTAAGTACCCGTAGTAGAATCTGTTGAATATTATAGTTCTGTAATTTTTAATCAAACTGACTTTTGATATCATCAGCTTTGACCTGTCTCCCTTCTGGCCTATATAAAATATTGTTAATTTTATTGCCAAAGCCTTCATATTTTTAAAAAATGCAAAAATTAAAGAATGTAACTAACCGGCAAAAATGGGCATCATTTCTTTTCATTATTTTTGGCATAGGTACTGGTACTAAAAATAATTTGTGTTCAGAAAAGTAAACAAAATAGATCTGTCTCCAGGGTCCAGTTGACTCTGTGTGTATAAAACTAAATGACCCGCCTCCGTGGTCGAGTGGTTAAGGTTGCTGACTTCAAATCACTGTAACCTCTCACTGATAGAGGGTCATGGGTTCGAGCCCCGCTACCAACCATGTCTCTTTATGTGAGAAAGTAGGCCATTGCTTATGGAGGATGGGAGTCTATTACTGGTTATATTCCCAGGAACAATGGTTAAGTGAACTGTCCGCTTCATATGACTCTGACTGTTGAAAAGGGGCGTAAAATTGGAAATGAAAAACAAAAAATTAAAACTTATACATGTACCTATATTTTTTATTGCCCATTATCATAAAAAATTATCCTACATGATATGGTTACATAACTGACCAACAGTAAATAAACTTTCAATAGAACTTATTATTGTGAAAGTAATAAATCATAACACAGGCTAATCTGTCATGGCTTTGTTATATTGATTAGTCAACAAGCCAATGGAATATAAAATTTGACCCCTCTGTATTAAGATCGTAAATTGAAAGCTGTGATTTCTGAATGGTCAGAAATTAATATCATTGACGAGACATACCGTTATTATTGCAATTTCAATATTGAATTATTGGACTATTTAAATGGTTTATCCTACTGTTCGAATGTCAACAATACAAACTTTTATCTTAACGCGGAAAACTTGTTTTAAAAGTTGCTGGGAGAATGGCTTATAGTGTTATGTTTATTTTTAAGATTATCAGTGAATTTTGAGTCTTTCGTGACAAGCTGTTTTTATATACAAGTTTATCATACATAATTTGCTTACATATTACTTAGTTCTAAATGAATGTACACACGCCACACTGTAGATTTATAGGTGGATGTTTTGTGAAGTTGGGATTTTTATCAATTAAAGTTTTATCTCTATTGAAAGTGGACTGTACACATAAATTTAATTATCCAGTATGGGAAATAATTAGTTTTTTAAGGTGTTCAATGAGAATAGATGGGAAATTTATTATTGGATTGATTGGATTTTTTTCAATCTGAGAGGTCGGAATAATTTCAATTGGTTTCAAGATTGTGTATGTGTGAATGGAAAGCTTCAGACAAAGGATAAATTTGAATTTTACTTATATTTTGCTGGATATTTGGTAAAAATATGGAAAGATCAGAGGCCAGTTATGAAAGTAATCAGCGTGTCACATTATTACGAGCTCCTGTATCTAAAAATGGAATATTACCATCGAATCCAAGCTATTCGAAATTTCAAAGATTTCTACCTGACATAGCTTTAGTAAGTATCTATATTGATTGTAATTATGAAGCGTGAAACATTTGTTTTTCTTGCATATCTGGCTTATGTTCAATTATAGTTGGAGGGAATATTAATCTAGATATAAATTAAAATTTATGAAATGCGTATGATCCATTATATCAATAAAACCCACAAAAAAATTCTTTAGACAACTATGTACCTTTGTAAAATATTACATTAATTAATATGCAAATATATATGATTGAAATATTTTCAATTCAAATCCATGTTAACAAAATGATTATCCAATCACTTAATGATTTTTTGAGTAAATAAAATCATAATAAGAACCTTTCAGGGATAAAATGTATAAGTTTTATTCGTATTGTCATCAATATCTTTGTAGTGATGGTGGATTTTTGTATGTCTGTCTGTAAATAGCTGAAAATACAAAATACATACTATTTCTGTGTACCATTCAACTGTATAATAAGGCCAGAAAAAAAGTTGTGTTTTCTGTTAACCTAACAACCCTATTATTTGGCTAATCTAACTGCAAAAATCCACTGTGCGAAAATATTTGGAGATGAATAGTACCACATTAATCACAAAAGGTATCATTATGTTTAGAAAATTATTTAGAAAGAAAGAGTTTTCTTAACTGCTTCCCAATATTTTTCTATTACTACCCTTAATCATGCGTTCTTTTTTCATGCCTAATTGACAAAATAGTTATTCATCTGTTCTTTCATTATTAGAATCTCTTTCAAATATACTAAGTTTGAGTGTAAGTAAATTTGTAGATAATATAATATGCTAGATAATTGATATTGTACCATCCGGTTTAGCGTGGTCTTGTTGATTAGAATTTTAATAGATAATCAATTTCTTTAAACTTTAATAGAGAGCCATTGATTCAGTGAAGTTGTCTTATGTATTTAACCCCATCCTGTAAAATCCTTCATATAGTTGATTGAACAGAAGATTTTTCAATAGATTATGTACTTAAGGTAAATATTGAGTCGATTTGTGAAAAGGATCGAGTTTTCCAGCTTTTATAATTTTGCGTTAAAATGAGAATTATTTAAATATTTTGGTATTCATTGTGTTAGACTGTCAAGTGGAATCTACAGGTTGTGTCTTTGCTATTGTTCCAAGTTATTCAACTTCACAATTGTAACTAAAATGTTTCATTTTCCTTTAACACAGCCATGTTTGTTGTACGTCTGTCCATTCTTTTGCAAATGATTTCTGATATTCTTTAGGATCTCCATGTACTGTATGCTTTCTAATTGATGCCATACCCTTTTGAAAAAAAGAAATATCTTAAGTCACTGAATACGCTTCAGTGTTAATCCTGAAAATTGTAACAATTTATTGTATCAATTGTATCCAAAGATGGTTCCAACAATTTCCTGACAAACTGAAAAAATCTGTTCAGTGTAAACCCCCTCGGGCATTTATTTGGCTATATTTGGTATTGCTGTATTGATGGGACCATGTAAGTATTATGCTGAATCCTTAAGTGGTCAATTTCATCAAAATTAATGTAGGAAATTTTGATTCTCTGACATTGTCTTCTGAAAAAAAAGTAACAAGACTTATGTCAAAGACAATCTCAGAATTTAATGCCAAAATTTAATAAAGATTCACTTTTCACTCTTGACCATGAAGTTAGCCATGTAGCCATTTATTCATAAATTTAATAAAGCTTGAATTTTGCAATTTAATATTAAACTATGCTGTTGAGTATTTGAAAGTTTGTGCTAAAATATCATCAAGTTTATACAATATAAAAAAACTAACAAATTGCATGTTATAACAGTGCTATCATTTTGATAACCATGCATATACATTGTGTATAGATAGATAATCTATTTAAGTTTTCTTTTAAAATAATCATGTAACAGTTTTATTTCAACTTTCGTACAATAAAATATCTATGCTTGTCATTTATCACATTGGTTTTATACAAAATATTTTCTTGGCTATCTGTTGCTCTGGGACAAAGTATGACAGCACAAACATGCACTGTGTGCCCTTAGCTGTATGTATTAAATGCATGTCTTATCAGTCTAAGAAATGTCTCACAAGTAAGCGCCCACTGGTTATATAGATTGGGGCCAAAAATATAAATACCTGGTTTGCGCTAACATCCAAGAACATACTTTATTGGTTCCTAGATCAGCAGAAATTTTTATGCCCCCGTATCGATAGATCTGGGTATATTGTTTTTGGTCTGTCTGTCTGTCTGTTTGTTCCAAACTTTAACGCTTCCACCTACAGTCAGCAAATTTCATATGTTGGTTCCTCATGACAACCTCTACAGGACCTGTGCATTTTAAGGTCAGTAGGTCAAAGGTCATGGTCAACTAGAGGGAGCATTGTGTTTTAAAAACATATCTTGTTCAAATATATTTTGGTTTGCTTGGAGATGAAGTTCATGTGAAAATTTACGAGGGATGTACAAAAAAAAAGAATTGGTCGGGTTAAGTGGAAAGCCCAGATTTTTCATGCCTAGATATATTGCATTGTGTTTGATGATACACAAGACCTTTGATGTTAGATAAATGTTGTAATTTATTTTCCTTACTTATGTGTTAAAGATTGTTACTGTATAGAACAAAGGCATTTCATTGATTAAATTCATGATTTTTTTTATGAATTTTCAAATAAATTGCACATACAATTATTATTGTAAGAGGATTGATTGAACGATAGGACACAAGTTTTTTATAAATTCTTGTGATGCGAAATTTCCATCCAGAGAAAACTAATAGTGTTTCCTGGAGTAACTTGACCAAATAATAGTTTAGATTGGTTGCAAAACCTTTTTTGAAAGATATTTTTTTCATACTTTTAATGATGATGTACAGCTTGCTTCTTTAAAAGCGATTGACCCTTTTTTTGTTGTATATTTTGACTTCATGTTTACCACTTTATTTTAATATATTTGATTATTACAAAAACTCAGTTCTATTAAATTAAATGGTAAACATAACTTGATAGTGTGAACTACAAAGAAAAATGTGAACATAGCAAACATCAGTGTAAGACTGTCGGTATGTGATATAAATTATTTATACAGATTCACTGTTCATGCCCTGTGTCATGAACTAGTTGACTTTCTATAGAAAAATTATTATATTAATTTCCATACATAGCATTATAACTGAAATATTGTACACATAATATAAAATTCTCAATATTTGTTTTGTCTGTTCATTCCATGTTTGGATTAAAGTTTTATGTTTGAATGATCAATGTGTTTGACAGGTTGAAAATTAATGCAAATTTTTACTTAAATATTTGGAGTGATAATATATATGGGAAAAAGTCAATCGCAAATGACCATTGTGTACCAAGCTCAACTTTTAATAGATGTTTAAAGTTTCAATATTGTTTGATTATTGAAAATTGCTGGGTTGTTAAAACATTAAAATACTTGACTTAAGTAGGCCTAATGCCTTAAAGTCTGTACTTTTTGCTGGTAAGCTTATTTAAAAATAAAAGTTGATATATTTGAGTGTATGAATATCCTAATTAAGAATCTGAAATGTTTTTTAGTAATATTAAAGTATAAAACCAGGCAGTATAAAATCATAGCTTGGCGAAAAACAAAAATATATATTACTGGTATTATAATTACACGCTCATAAAAAATATGAGTATATGTAGGGTAATTATTTTAGCTCACCTGTGCACAAAGTGCTCATGGTGAGTTACTGTGGTGGGTGCCTGTTCGGCATCTGTAGTTGTGTGCCGTGTGTCATTTGTCGTCAACAATTTGCTTCAAACGACATCTCCTCCTAAACCATCTGGCCCTGCCTCGGGGGTTATGGAGTTTCGCTTTATAGTAAAAACTTAAAAAATCTCTTTCTTTAAAACCACAAAGGCTGTGCAGCTTAGATTTATGGCAGTAAACATTGTGTAATGGACCTCTACCAAGATTGTTCAAATTATCACCTTGTGGTCCATGTAGTCCCCACCCCGGGGATAATGGGTTTTTCCAACGATACCATTCTTTAACGAAATGTGTTGTTCACACAAGGAACATGTTGATCAAACAACAATGCAACGGTTCTCAGGCAATGAACATAACGAGGGTTCAGCGCAACAGTGTCGTAACTCATATTGAAATCAGAACAAATTACGTCAGTGTTGCGCTGAACCCTCGATAATCAGAATGTTTCTATATATTGACAGGTTCAGGACGATATCAGACAGCTCAGAGAAAATCTCTCCAACAAAGGAGATGGGAAGACAATTACTATTGAAGAACTTGAGAATGCTCTTAACAAAACAGAACAAGGACTGCAGGTTAGTTTTCAAAATTTATGTATCAAAATTTAACTCACCTACAAGTCTAGTGTTATCCCAGAAATCTTGGCAAAATCTTTTTGTGTAAAGGCATATTTTTTTGCATGATGTTTCATACCTATTTTATTTCATGGTATTGCCATTTATTGCTGTGTATATTGTTTAATTTCAAAATTTCTACCAATTTATTCAACGAAAGCTCTTGAAACTAATTGCAGTGAGATTGAAGAGGATATATAATGTCTCCTAAATTATCAAAAATAAGCTTTGTTGAAAATATCTAAGAAATTGATTTAATGAACACTGTCCATAGACAAGATATTGTGTATTGTGCAAATTGAACAATCTCATTATTTCTGTGCATTCTGTGTACTTCTTATAATCAAGTATGAAATTGCATTGCTACTATTTTTATGTGTGAAAAATGTGGTTTGGAACTCTTTGGGATTTGTTTAAATTGAAATTCATGTTATGATTAATAAACTACATTTTGTTTTAATTGGTCAATGTATTTGAGTTATATGACCTTAATTTTGTATGTCAGTCTACAAAGTTGTTTTGGTTCAATTGTTGTTTTTCTTGGCTATTCATTCCAAGCTATTGACTACTTAAGCGATGGTTTGTTATAATGTATTACATTGAACTGGCAATAAGCCGACTTTGGTTACTGATTTATCATATTATTGATAATCATTTTTCTATGATCTAAAGTAATTGATATCTTTAATTGGTTGACACGGATATTATCACAAACATTTAACTCAATTATCCAATCAAATTGTTCCTTATCTTTATTTTCTTGGAACAATAGATCTGGTTCTTTAAATCGACTTTGCCATAAATTACTGAAATTATTTATGTTCAACCATTGTAAGATAAGAATAGAAGTTATTATTTTAACTGATGTTACAACAATCATATTTATAAAAGAAATTTTCCAAGGAATTGGATTTTTTATTTTTAAAGGAGTGATACATTAGCAGACGTCAAATGAATTTATTTAGATGATAAATAACGGTTACATAATTTCATTGAAACAAATTTAGATAATGTATGTAACTGTTTCTGATATACTAACCCAGTCATATAAAGCAGGGTAATGGATCATTTTCTACCAAACACATGTTTCTTTTTTTACAATCCTCTTGCTATATGTATACATGACTTGTCTGTGTTTGCAGCAAAAAGCTGAACAAATGCTTAGTCAACTTAACAATCAAGTTCAGACTTTACCAAGTGCAGACGCTATTAAACCTCCAGGATTCATGGCGATCGAATCCACCTGGGATCTCAAGAGACAATCTAGGGGCCAGCAAAGATTTGATATGAGCCAGTCATACGTTCCGAGGTATGAATGCTTTTTTTATAATCAAAAGAAAAGAAAAAACGGCGTTTTACATTTTACACAAGAGATTCAACTTCATCCAAATTTAGTTCCATGGGTATCATTGTTAGAGACTCGATATGAAATATAAGTTCATAATTTTTCTGATGAGATTTAAGGTGAATCTCATTAAATCTCATGTTGGAATAATATTGAGAATTTACCAAATATTTTTTCTATTATTTTGATTTAATGTACAAAAACATCTGTAGTACCCTGTTGTCTGTATAATTGCATATTATCATCAAATGATGCATAATGACTAAATTGTTCTCTCTTCCATGAGAGCTAGGCCCTAAGTAACAAATTGATCACTGCTTCCTTGGTTTTTAAGTTAGTATTTGGACTAGAAAAGGGGTCGCTAAGCTGTGGATAAAAGGATCTTTGTACCATTGTGTCTCATCACTCCACTCTATTTCCATAAGAACTTCATAAAAATGATATTTTGAACTATAAGAGGATAAAATACTATAGAATCCCTAAAATGTGCTCACTTTCTTTTTAGGGATAAGCTAGGTCCTACAGGTGGAGCTCTGTTGCCTTTACGTAAAGGTGACACCATGCAACTACAAGGTATGACTCCCGGACAGCAGAGCAAGCAGAATATTGCATTAAGGGCCGTTTACAACCCTTACAGTCAACAGAACAGATCTGTGATGAACGACAATTTTGGAATACAGCTCCCACTTATCCCTCAGACAAAAGAAAAGCGGGTAAGTGTTACTGTATTTAAATCTGTGATTTTTACTACAGTTTATACCGCTGTTTAGATGCTATACCAGTATGAAACCTTTATCATATTTTTCTGATTACAAACTTCCCTTGTTTGAATTAACATTTTTATTTATTCAAGCCCTTAAAACATTACCCATCATATGCTGTATAACTTTGTGATAACTGTTATACCTCTTTCAGTTTGTAATGATTATAAGACCGGAGGTCTCTGTGGTTTAGTGGTCATAGTCTCTGACTAGTAAACATTTACATCTCACCACTGTGAGTTTAAATCCCACCTGATTCCATTTTTGTATTGATTATAACACTGCATGTTTTTATTACCTATTAATTTAAAATTAATGCAGTAAAATGATTTCATAGTATGACATGTTCCATACATTGTATTTGCATTTATATTTTAGAATTAGTAAAAGTAGTTGTATATATATTTGTAACAATCATTTCAGAAAGCCTCACAGAGAGCTCTTCAGTTACCTGTGGTACTTTATTTTTTTTTTGGTGTTTTTTAAGGGCAAATTTTGTGGTACAAGGTTGCTGTGTGTTACAAATAACAATTTATGTGTAATTAAAATGCTTTATTTTTCAAGATTGTCTGCTCTGAGCATAATATTAAGCCTGTGATTTGATTGACAACAATTTCAGACTTTTAAACAAAATATGATTGATGGCCATTGTAATCTTAAGAAACTAGTTATTGTGTACTTGTGTCATGTGAATTTTTTTTTCTCCTTATTGCTTTTTCCTGCTTTAGGACAAAACCCATTTTCATTATTATTCAATTATTTTCAATGAATTAATGAGTAAAATAAATTCATCCATTTGTTGGGTTCACATGATCATAGTTTCCTTTGAGCTCTGATGATAATTATTTTTGGAATAGTTTGTTTACCAATACCAGTTAATTAATGTTATCAATTGATAACTTACTGGTACGTCAAGTAATATTTGAAGCATTTATTATCATCAATTAACTCTGATAGTACTGAAGGTAGGTGTATACTTGTTTTTGAATGTTCAAAATAACACTATCTATTGGATCTGGCACTTTCAACTAAAATTAGTCGTTATTTTTGTGTTTTATTTATTTCTGTGTCTCACAATTGTATTATTGATGTGTTAATATTGAGTATTCTATTTGTGGACATATTGAGTATCATTACATACCCTTGGAGGGAAATGTCATGTGATTGTCTTTCTGTAAGCCTATGTCTGTACATTGGCTGTTCAAATGAATGTGTTTGAATTGATTGTCTATCTGTTATTAACAATACCAGTTATGGATTTCAATGCACTTTTCTAAGATAATTCTTGTGGTGTCATATGATCTAATAAAACTGAAATTAAAACATAATAATGTGTTGTGGACAATAATCACATACATGTATGTACTGTCAGGGTGAATGGATACACACTGACACAAACACAGGATTGGTCACTCTTCTTTCTTTTTCTAAAGCAATAAATCACTCTATAATGTACAATACAGCACTGACCACATTTTTATGAGCACCACTGTTTTTTTCACATTCTATTTTGCTGACAATGATTTATTAAATTTACATTTTTTGTAATGGAATAATTGTCATTATTTTGATCATACAAAGCATTATTATGAGATGATAACTAGAACTTACTTCATGATTTTAATAAACTTGTACATAAGGAAAATACATGTACATTGTATGTGACATTGCTTGGAATTAGCCATACTTACATTATACATTAGGAGTGAATGTGAAATATTTGTATAGTTTACTCTAAATGTTCAATGACGTTTTTTTCAAAGAGTGGCCTTTATTCACAGGATGGCCTTTATTTCGGAGATGGCCGTTAATACAGGTGTGACTGTATTCAAAGAGTGAGTTATAAAATGCTTGTTTCTGTTTTAAGAATGTTTACATTAAGCCCAGGTTTACGTTGTATGTTTATCTTTCAGCCACCACCAAAACCAATTATGGGAAGCACCATTGAACCATTAGCAATTCTTCCTAAAGCAAACAGAGTTGATGCACAGGTTTGTAAACCTTTAGTAAATTGGGGACTACATGTAATTTAATTTTGTCTGACAACAAAGGGGGGGGGGGGGTAATATAGCCCCCCTCCCTAGCACCTCCCTGGTTCCTGTGCTCCAGACTTAGCTGACTGTAAATACCTCATTTGAAGATTAAATCACTTTAACATCATAAGATTAATTTGTATAAAGCAAGTGAGCAAAAAGTACTGGAATTAAATATTAACTTAATTCATAGTTAAAAAAATAAATAAAAATTCTATTCTTATCATATAAACCAAGACGTCAAAATTTAATTAAAGTTAACATATTTCTTAACTGACCATATTTGTTACATATTGAACTCTTTGTACTGGGAATAAAAGTAATGTATAATATAGTGTCTATATTTATATGTATATGCTAGTTACATTATTGTGCAAGTTAGTAAACAGGACTTTAAATCTGATGATCCAGGTTTGAGTTATGACAGGTCATACCCTTCTATGAAAATTTGACAAAAATGTTGATTTTCCTTCATATGTGGCGAGGTTGCAAGTCATTTGTGGAAGGGTTGAAAGAAAATTTCTATGGTGAAAATGGCAACATATATAACTGAAATATCATTGTAAAACAATGTTTAACCCTTCCAGAACGAAGTTGCATTGCTTCATTCTGTTCTTCAATAATGTAGACACTGATCATTGTATGAGGTAATTATTGTAAGTCATTTATTCTAATCTTGCAGCTTGCACCACCTCCTATCACAGAAGATGATGCCAGGAAGGGTATTTTAAGTCTGATAGAACGAGGCCTTATACCACCTGCAGCTCAACTGACCCTTGACCCTTCTCCTGTAAAGAATAGAATGGTTCCATTACATGACCCTGAGGATAAAAACAAACCACCGTGTACTCCAGGTACTGTTTTCAGTTTTTTCTATGTGAAAATAGGAGTGTTTTTTTTTTAGAGCCGACAGTTGAAGTCCATGAATAATTTATTCAAAGTTCATCATTGTTCTTTAGTTATCTATATAGATTATTCATTACAAATAGATTGTATCTTTTAGTAATCTGGCACGTTACCACCAATCCACCCAGTAAAGTACCGTAGTGTGACTGACTTATGAAGTTATCTTTTTGCAGAAGTAGCTCCAACTCTTGCTGGTGTGAAACTAGATCTGCAGAATAAATCCTATGAAACTGCATCTGAGACAATGGCCAAAATGCCCGTGATTCCACCTCACCCTCAGTCAGCGATGAGCCTCGGTTTGAGCCGTACAACCTCAGGAAAGTCGCGCGCCACGTCAGCCTCTTCCAGCCAGAAAGTCAAAACACCAGCAACTATGAAAACATATGAAATGCCTTTACAACCCTTGGTAAGAAGAGTACATGTATCTGTTAACTTTTGGATCGGCCATTCATTTAAAAAAATGTATATTTGTGTTTTATCAAAGATTTTCCATAAACCTATTCATTGACACTTTTGAGTTTTAAGCCATGTATGTGATATTAATATTGTTAGTAAAAAACTTGGTTATTTATCATAAGTAAAATACCCATCTTTGTATGCTGTCTTGAGATTATGTTATCTTCTAACTAAGCTCAGGAATAGTCTGTTTGATGGGTTGTGATATCTATATGGTTTCCATGCTCAGGTCATGTTTGTAACTTCCGTTTATTGTAAAAATCATCATTTTGCCTTATAAGCTCACATGAATAAACTTTTATAGAAAGTTACATCTATTAGAGTATTCAATGTATTAGATACTGCTCAGGAGTGATTGTGAATGTTAAACAAGTTTTATTTGTGTTCAGAGATACCCTCTCCCTGTTGCTTGTCATGCCAGGTTTTCCAAGACAAAGATTTAGTTCAGGTTGAAGCATAGCGACTTGGTTTTAATTTGATGTTCATCATTGTCACCAGAAAATCCTTTTGGCATTTAGGTTAAGCAGACCAGTTCACGCAATATTTAGCTTTCAAACTGACTTAGTTTGAAGTATAAAAAAATGGACCCTTAATCTGCACATTGAAACCTGAACAATGAAACTGATATTCAAAACATCTTTTTCTTTGGAAAACCTGGGAATCAATGGCATTTTTTTTAAAGTCAAGCTTTTGATATGGAAAAGAGGAAAAGAGTACCTGCTTTTTGAATTGTTGGCAAGTGTTACATAACCCCAGGATTTTTGTCTGAAGTTTCATGAATATTTTGATTTACCTTGATTTTGTTTATTTATTATGTAATATTGTTCTACAGAAACATGTTTCATCTGATTTAGTTCTAAGGGTAAGATCCAACAAATTCTCCCATGTTTTAATACAATCATTATTGTATGTTATACATATGATAATTCACAAAATGCATGTTTTATATATACTGTCCTTCACCTGCACATTTAAATTGTCTTTAATTATTTTAATCATTGCTTGATTACAGCAGTGTTGTAACTTTTGATAAAGCACTCTTCCTGTGTTTTTAATTGAAGATCAGTTTGCATTAATATTCAAATTCTTCAATGTGGAGACGAGACTTCAACCACTCTTTCAGCCTTTCTTTTGAAGAGTCCCTCTATTCTTAAAAGTTTTTTTTTGTCTCAATGTTTTGTTTAATGAATATAAATTTAATGAATTTGAATGTAAGGTTCCCATTCCTATTAAGCACAGGTCAAGGCCTGATGTTATAAAACGGAATTAGGAGACCAGTCTTGAACGCAGCATTGTCATTGGCCACTTCCAAGAGACTTCCTTGTGTCAGCCAATCCTATTCATAAGATTTTAGTCTGGTATTCAAATTTGTTTTACAGCTTTGCATCAGAGGGCGATTGTCTGGTGTCAATTGGATTAGTTTAAAAGTTAAAATGTTAAGATATTCATTTATTATTTTATTAATTGCAGTTTATGCTTGTAAGTACTGTAGACCCTCTTTAGTTGAGATCTAGGTGGTTCAATATACTTGTATTTAGCATTTACATACACCTAGAAGGGAGCAATACTAGTTCTATATATCATTATATGTTACACTAATTGTACATTAAAAGTATATCCAACTAATTGGTAGAGAAAAAATAGGAAAAAAATTAACTGTTTTCTTGTAACAGACTTGAACGCTAAGTCATCATCCATTGGTTGAATGTAAAAAAAACCTCAAATGTACAATGTTTAACCTCCCCACCCGAGTTTCTCTTTGTGACCTTCATTAAATCTGATTTTGAATTTGACACCCTCTTCATTAAACACAGGCAATAATTACTTACCTGTGACAGTAGAATTGTAATAAATGTCATTGAAACATTCAAATTTTACTGAAAATTACTTTTAAAAAAATATCACTGAATACGCGACTCTATAACTGTTATAATTACCACTAAAATAAGAGTTCAGTTTAGTGTAATTTATTACATGTTTAACATCACAGGTTAGTAACTTCTGCCTATGTATGTTTGTATACCTGTAGTATATTTAGTGTCTTTATTGAACCCCTTCTAATGGTATATGATATTTAATGGCCATTTCAGCAAAAGTCAACCAAGAAGGTAGTGTTTCTTACACACAGTGTTTTGGTCTTATTATAATTTTCTTTGGGTTTTGGATACATGTATTCATATATGCAACAAAATGCACCTTTTGTAAAATCGTCATGTTTTGATGTGTGTCAAATCCAATGAGCTCTCCATATGACTGAGCCAATCTCATTTAGACGAGATGTTTGATTCATAATTCTACCATAATATGCTATGTAGATAAAAAAAGGATTTCTAGAAAAAAGCACACACAAAACGTCCCACATTTCACAAAATACCACCTTTCCCAAATCCATTATCAGATAGAAAGTCACTGTTATAAATAAAATGGTATTCAAGTGGAGATAATCATTGGATTTCTCACCTATCTAATGCATGTTAAATGGTTTTTGCAACTTGTATTTTATTTCTTCTTATATTGATAATTTTGTGAAAATATCACCAAAATAAAAACATCTCTGATTTTTGTCTGGCCAAATGTCTGAAGGTCCTACCTCAAAAGAAGAAGCCTTCTCACTGGTTGATCTAAAATCCTGATTCTTGAATTTTGATTAGCAGCAATCTAACCAATCTCTTCTGTTATAGAAAATGAATATTTTTCATTAAATTAGGGGTAAATATAAAGGCTGTCTTGGTGAATTTTATGTGATGATATAGAGTTATAGATCACATTAACTAGTTTTAGGCTTTTCTGCATCAATGGAAGAATTGAACTGATATTTTACATGAATTTCAGTAAAAAAAATAAGCATAATTTATCACATAGAATATTTCAAATATATATGTATACCTTAGAAATTAATTGTACGTTCTTATTTTGGTGATATTTGATGGCAATTTTTACATTTTAATGCATGTTTTATGATATTATTATGCTTATTCTTGTTTACACAGATTGTCTTTATTTATGTTGATATTTTGCAATACAACAGTTAAACTTGATCATTAAGACCACCTTTGAGAAAACAAGAACTCATTCTAAAGCCCCACTATATCAAGAGGGTCTTCTTTGTTTATATAACCTGGTCTTTATATCCAGGTTTCCATTGTTCACAGGTAGTATTAAATAACTTGGTCTGTATCACCAGATGGTTCCTATTCACAGGTGGTCTTATAGTCAGGTTTGACTGTATTGGTTCTTTTTATGCTGTTCTATATTTGCGTCATCACAAAATTGATACTTGATAATTAGTAAGTAGCGGTGTGCGGAGTTACCGGTATGCACATCTTTCTTTCAAATGCTTGTACATGCCAGATTTGTGGCAGGTCCACTTCTGCTTGGGTATAACTAAAGATATAAGAGACAAGAGATTTTATTAGAATTAGACTTTTTTGTAGTGTAGATAAAAAAAAAATGAAAACTGTGTATTTTGCATTGAGTACACACATACCAGGTACATTTTAATTCAAACTTATTATCAACTTGCATAATTATCTTTAAATGGAAAGAAATTTTTAGAATGTATAACTATGACCACTAATTGTGTTCAGGGCTGTAGGGTGTAAATAAATGAGGTTTTAGACCAGTCTGAGATTGTAGCCTCACTATTGGTCCACTTCTCAAAATCAACCAATCAATCGCTGTAGTCTTTAGACTGGGTTTTGACCTCTAGAGCAAAGCACTTACTGGTGAATGTAGAACGCCCAGTCTGTATTGTATCAAGTACAGTAGTTTTATTCTTGCTTACTGCATGGATTGTTTCATTATTCAAGAGATATGCGGATTCTTTTTGTATACTTTTTTAGATCTGTAGTGAAGAATGCTGTCTTTATTTTAAATTGTTATTGCTGCCAATGTTGATATAAACATGTATAAACCTATGTAGTTATAAATAGTTTAGGTTTCTTTATTTTTCATACTGGGTTGATGCTTCAAAAATATTTTTTAATTTTATCGTTTTGATAATTAGTTTTTTTCTTCAAATTTTCTTGCCCTATATACCAAATCCTAAATATCTGAGTTATTTTGAAAGGAGATTAAATTCAGTCCAATCTTGTCGTAAGGTTTAAGTTTTACTTTTGTTTCAGTTTTAAAAGATTTTTTTTCTCTATCATTTATGCATTTACAATACAGAATGATGTTGTAGTACTGGTTTTTAAAGTACCATGCCACTATATTATTTTATATCAATTGCCACTGTTTGGTTGTTGAAGTCTATAATTATTAGATGTGTATTTGTGTAGTTATTTCAATGTTGTTGTATATATTTTTAGCCACCTCCCACAACACCAGCTAGTGGAGATTTTAAAATGATCTCACATAGATTTGCTGTACAGAATGGTCGAATCAGAGACACATCATCTGAGTTCCTTTCCTTTAAACAACATTACTGCCTTACATGGGGAAGGTAAGTCTTCTGTTTTACTTTTGTTTTAGTTTTTGATCAATCTTATATAAATAAAGCCCTAGTGTCTCTCAATTTTACATCTGAACACTGGAGTAAGATCACTGAACATTAAGTTTGTGCTTGATAAATTCATCCATAAAATCACAATAAAGTCATTTTAGAAGTCTATCGGCCATTCTGGTAAGTGTGTCAACAATTAATACTTTAGAAGGAAGCACATACAAACACATGAAAAATGAGTTCTTTTCATATGATTCTTGTGAAGTAAGTTTTGTTTATTTAATTAGAGTGATTTTATCTTATTTTCAGCATTGTGACTGTATTGAAACATTTAGAGAGGATGTTGAACAATTTCGCAGTACCTGTAGCTTTTATAAATGGAGATAGGTGAGTTTTTGTTTATTTTGATTACGGATAGAAAAAAAGAAAAATTGTCCTGTTTATAGTTACTTTACCAAACAATTAGGGTGTTAGGAACAGGTCCTATATGAAGTGCAGAGTACAATTCATCCCCAAATATCTTTGAAGTTAGAAACTTTTGGTTCAGTACCAAAGAATTGAGTCTGTCAGTTTATCATAAACACAACTATTTTTTTCTGGCTTTATTCCATCAAGCTTTGTACCAACTGATAAAAATGGTCAACAATGATCATAATTCTAATTTTAATCAATATCAATCAATAGTGAAAGCTTTTGATATTAAGAAAATAGAATTATGATTTTCGTTCAATTGGAAATGATTCATAAAATAGCGCTCTTGTCCATTTTTAAGTCCCTGCCATTCTAAGGGCTGTAGGGCATAAAGTGTTACCCCTTGTCCGTCCATCCTTCCATCTGTCTGAATTTTGGTTTCTGAGCAAATAACTCAAGTAATATTTCATGGATCGGTTTCATTTTTACATGAAGGTGTATGATAATAAAATGTCTAGATTGATTTCTGTTAAAATCCAAACATTTTCACAGGAGTTATAGCCCTTTTTTGACTTCACTCTCAGCGGTGTATTTGTTTCTTCTGGAAACATTTCTAGGTGACTCTTTTATGTTTATTTGACTTCGTCATTGTAGGTTGGCTGATTTAGCTGAAGAGTTTGAACTGGAAAGACCTCCTGGTATTGATGATCTTCTGTCTTGTGTTGTCAACAGAGATGATGTAGAAAACATCATATTTAAACCAGTAAGTCTTCTGTACTGATATGCTTTCAAACCTGTGTTAGCATCCACCATAAAGGCCACCTTAGCTGTGAATAAAAGCTGTTCTTATGAAAAACTGTCATTGATTATTTTGAACTAAATGACCTCAGAAAAAAGATCGCCTGTCAGTAAAGGCTGCATTATATATTTCCCTGAGGTGGCATTTGTTTACAGCCTTGACTGTATCTAGTTTTAAAATTAGTCCACTGGTTGAAGATTTATTTGGGGGGCCTCCATGGTTGAGTGGTTAAGGTCTCTGACTAATTATCACATACCCCTCACCGATGTTGATTTAAATCCAACCAAGGACCAAAAAAATCGCTTGTTAGTAAGATGTCCAGCTGGCATATACAAAAGGTCAATGATTCTACCTAGGTACACACTTGGGTTCTTCCTCCACTGTTAAATGTGCAAAAGTCACCAAATGATCAATTTGCAATTTTAAACCCCAGATAATAAAAAATATTTATTTTGCAATGCAGTCTTGTCATTGATAGAAAAGTCATGCAAAGGATTTATAATAGTCAATGTAGTTGAGTCCATCAAATTAAAATTTTGCTTTGGTTATTTACGACCATTTCATTTCCAACAAGTATGAGTAGAATGTTTTGTGTATGTAAATGACCCAATTATACTATAATTATACATATGCATGTGTTGCTATCTTTAGGGAAGAAGGTTTAAAGGACCAAACGGTCGAGACATTGCTTCAGCTAAGATCCAAGCGACCTGGAAGATGTATCGTGAACGTAGCTCGTACTTGGAGTATCGCCGCAGAAAGTGGGCTGCTGGTGTTATAGCTATCTCTTGGATTATGCATATTAAGATGGCAAAGGTCAGACACCAGTTGAAACAAGTACGCCTTGACAATCTCGAGAATTTCAGAAGAAGGGCCAAGGTATGTTATTTTGATTTGTTGGTTTTTCTGAACTTTCATAACAGTTTTCATGAAAATCAGACGTGGATCCTTGAATATGTGGTTTTAAATTTACTTTTACACAAATAGAATTATACGAGTATATCATGACACTTTTCACTAATGTTTTATTTACTGCTTACCTGCCAAAAAAATTGTTTATTATGTTTTTTGAAGAGTGTGCCCCAAATATAATTATATATGTAAGAATATATCCGAATAATCGTCAATTTTCATATTCTTATTCAGTATTTTTAATTTCTGTCTTTTCCCGTTGAGAGCCTTAAGCCCTAGAAAGTTAATAATATTATTTTTATTATGATTTAGAAATTCGCCATGTCCTGGGATCGTATCAAGAAGTCTAAGAGGGTGGTGATACATATTCCATCTCTTGGTTTGAATCAAAACATCCGTGATAGTATACATGACTTTGGTATTAGACAGAATACACAGATGGCTAGGCTGTGTGATATTAGAGGTATGTGTCCATGAATTACATTTTCAGTTTTCTTTTATATCATTGTATTGACAAGCTTATTTTTATATGAATCAAAGAGTTAACTCCCTTATGTAATTCATAATTTTCTTTTTCACATTTTTTGTCAGTCTATTGAAAACGATTTTATGAATATTCATGTTTTGGATATTCGGATCTGTTTGTTACTATTGTAGAATAGAGAGCATTAATTAACTGAAATTGACAAGCTTAATATGTTTATATAAATCAAAGAGTTAACTCCCTTGCTTGATTTTCTTTTAATTTTTATGTTATTTCTTTGAAAATTATTATATTAATACATTTGTGTAGTTGTATTTTTAGACATTTGATCTCTTTTGTTATCATAATAAATTGGATAGTATTTTAATTGAAATTGACAAGCTAATGTATAAAGGATTGAAAGAATTACCTCCCTTGTTCATAATTTCCCATTTATTGCAGATCCAAATGTTGATGTGATATTTGTGTCACCAGTGCCTCTTAGTGAAGAAACACTGCAGTATTATTCCAAGCTGTTAGGTCTTAAGTCTGCTATAGACTCAGGAAATGTTGAAGATCAGTTTGAACTTGGAGAAAGATATAAAATTATTGTCCCTGAAGCCATAAAAAGCTTTCCAGTAAGTAGAATGATAAGTCTCTGAATTAGCTTTGAGTACGTGCTATATGTCACAAAATATTTCCTTTTATTACTCAGTAATTATTTTACTATATGCATGATGCTTATACACTGGACGGAATCTTTCGTAAGAAATTGACTATGCTTGAACAAATATTTCATGAAGATAAATGCGTGTCATAAATTGCTAGTAAACAATGAACTTTAAAGCCCCTGTCAACATTGTTTTGTATCTAAAATAACTGAACAAAATTCAAGTATACAAATAATTACACTTAGCATAGTCTTTTGTATAATACTAGGGGTTTTGTAATGAAAATCAAGCCTGTGTGTGTAATGTACAATTATAGTTCAAAATGTTATTGTGATAATACCAGTACATATTATAAACTTGTTTCAAAATTCTATATGATTAACTTCAAGTAAAAATATATAAGAGCTTGCATCTACTGATGACTTTTTGACACTATTCAATTTTTCTTTACCGTCTATCTTACCAAATTATTTTATTGTCAGCGTCCCACAATCCATATTGGTGAAAAGGTTAGATGATTCAACTGATGTTTTATTTAATAGCTTGTTAATTCATTCTTCTGTTTCTATGTTGAGTTATATTATTGTTGATTATCACTGTTTGATTTCATTCTGAGTATTTATTTGATTGATCATACACATATAATTTATTTTATTGATTTGCTTATACATGTATAATTATTTATGTATATTTTAATTGATTGATTTTTTACATAATTATATTTATGTTTAATTTATCTGTTTTATTTGTTTTTATTATAATATATGTATAATTTATCTATTTGATTTACTTATATAATTATACATTTATATTTTATTGATTTTTTGTATACTTACACAAGTATAATGTATCTGATTTATTTGCTTGTATGATTATATCCAATATTCAAAGATGGTTGTCATGTTTTGTTGGTTCAGAGCACATTATTATAAATGATCATCTATATGCTGTATAGTAAGGTTGATTTCCAAACTTGATTTTTGGTCTGTATTCTCCATGTATCCATCCTTCTGCACAAACTTTATAAAAATGCTGGATGTAATTACCTTGTAATCAATGGATTTATGAGGATTTATATTAAATTATTCATGCCTTTGCTTTAACTTGAATGACCTGATGGATGCTGTATTCCAAGAAATCCTTGTACTAAGATGGGTAAGACTCGCTGTGATATATACAGGCAGAATTCATTTGGACCAAAATAAAGAATTATGCCTACCTGTCAACTGACCACATTGAACTAAATCAGGAAGTAAATTATTAAATAATGTGGTCTTAGCAAACAATGATTTTTTTAACATGATCTGAACACGCACATCTTATTTTCTACAGACTCACAGAATGTGCCTGTCAACTCTGCTCAAGTATAGTCCAGACACGCTTCAGCGAATTAAAAATCTGATCAAAGGACGTGAAGCATACATTATGACAAATATTCCACATGTAGATGACCTTGACATTGCACAGTTTCTTGAGGTTCCAATATTTGCACCAGAACCAGAAGTTGCACACTTGTATTCTACAAAATCTGGTTGTCAAAGAATCTTTGCCAGTGCCAATGTGGACACACCTCCTGGAGACCATGATGTTTACACTCTGGGTCTTGTAAGTGCTTGATTTAAATATTAATTTTGTTGAAGAGAAGCATGAATCATTGAATATGTTTAGCTGTCTTTAAAATCAGTTCTAAGTGATATTTGTTGCATTTGATTTTTATATCCCCTGTATCGTTAGATCGGGAGCTTATTGTTTTTTTTGCCTGTCTGTCTGTTTGCCTGTCTTTTTGTTTGTACCCATCTTTAACCTTGCCTATAAAATCAAAACGCTTCCACCTACAAACATCAAACTTCATATATACTGGACCTTTTCATTTGGAGGTCAGTAGGTCAAATGTCAAGGTCACCCTGAGGGGGCATTGTGTTTCAGAAAACAAATATTGTTTTAAGATGTCATTTAAAGATCTGTTTCACCCTATTTATTTCAGTTGCATGAATGTTTAGCACAGTTAGTGACAGAGAACTTAATGGTGAAACGTTGGTTGTTTAAACTTGATGAAGAGTTTGATGGTAGAGGGATAGCATACTGTGATGTAACCGAGCACCTGAAATGTTTCAAATGGGCGTTAAAAGAGGAAAAGAGATATGGAGATAAGTGGTCCAAAAAATGGGCTCAGGTTAGGGATTTTCATTTCCTGTTTGACTTACTAACTAGTCTACCTACTACAGTTGTAACACTGAACATTCTGAATGGTTTCTATAATAATTGTAGAATTAATTAAAGCTTGCCGTGGTCTAGTGGTTAATGTGCTGGACTTGTAACATGGCAATTTGCGTTCAAATCTTGGTCATAAAACAAGCACGAAAAGATGAAGAAATTAAGTACATAACCATTTTATATGAAATTTATAATTCTCTGACCTGATTCATAAAATCTGCTGGAAAAAAATACATAGGTACTTTTCGGTAGAAATTAAAAATTATTTGCGTTAAATTTTTTAACTGTTACTAGTAACTAATGATTTAAACTACACACTTTTTTAAATGTCGTACAATATACTGATATTACAGATACCGGTAATTGATAATTTTGACATTTTTATGAATTTTATATAGGAACCTGTGTTTACAAAGATTCTAGCAGAAATAGAAGATATATTGAAGACTAATGCATTTCCTGTCAACACCAAAGTTTATTCTACCTGGGACAAGTTCTTACAATCATTTTTGAGTCAAGGTTTGTTTTATTCCAAGAAGTTCTGAATTATATTCTGTTGATCATTATTTGATTGATTACTGGATTATTTGAATATATTTGTTTTGAAATACTCCAGTTACTTACAAAAGCTGTTTTTATTTAAAAGTGAGTATTGAATAATTTATGCTTGATTCATTTGTTAGATTATCATATTGAATTTTGTTTGTGAATTTGTTTAGGATAGTGTTACAAAGAACAAACATAATGGAAGCTGACTTTTTATACTCTCTTATACTGCATAAATTTTAACTCTTATTTTCTGTTTACTCTGTTTACTGACCTTATGCTTTTATTATCATTTTATTAAGGTGGCGTGATTGAAGCTTGCCCGCCGTCAGACAGCATTACAACATTGACTGTAGATATGTTAATTGAACCCAATGGTGCAACCAGTATTGTTAGCTGTGGTGATCAGATCCATGCTGAATCCCCATTCTCCTGTTGGGGCGTGTCCATCCCACAATCCTCAGTGGAACCGAGTGTCCTCAACAAAGCATGTTATAGTATAGCAGACGCTTGTAAGAAAAGGGGCATTATGGGATATTTCGCTGTTGATTTTGTGACTTTTATTCATCCAACCACTGTAAGTAACTGAAATTAGTTATTTTAAACTTATCATGTTGATTCTTAATTATCTTATTTATCTTCTCAAGAAAAGTTCTCCGCTTGCAAAAAAATATTTATGCAAAAATATTTAAGTATACATGTACATGCATTTACAATACACAATGGAAACTTTAACATGGTAAAAGAATTTTGTGTGATTGACAAATATTCAAGTCCAAAGTCTAGCAACACCAGATTACCTTTGATGACAACTGATACTAATTAATTGAGATATTCAGTTGAACCTGTGTTTACCTGTGAAATGGTAAAAAGAATTTGTGATTGACAAAGTCTAGCAACAACAGGTTACTTTTTGTGACAACTGTTAGTAATTAACTTGGATTTAGGATTGATGTTTTGACTCTGGTTTTACTGTTTGTTTTATTGTTTGCGTATTCTTTCAGATGGAACAGAATTTGTGGGCATTAGATATCAGTTTACAGTACAGCGATAGTCTGGCTATGTTCCATCTGATGTCATTTGTCAGTAACGGGACCCTTAATCCTAGCACTCATGTTTTTGATGTACCTCTGCCAAAACAAGAAAACAAAAAAAGAAGGAGAAGATTACATGGACAAGAGGAAGAGGTAAATGTCACAAATAGTCTGTGACTTAATGATTAAGAAACCAATTTTCCGACTTTGTATACAAGTATTTCTGTTATTTTGGCAGTTTTGTATTTGTTGGTGAAAATTTTGCTTGTTCTGAATGCCAGACTAAGTGGTTTAAGTCAACCATACTTGTATTCAAAATGAATTATTTCAGGATTATCACATTATCACCATGACAAGTATGCTAATCAAACAATTATATCATGTCTCTATCATAATTTGAAGAAGATTGTCCAATGCTTAGCTTGTTTTTTCTGCAAATTTTATGTTAACCAATTTTATGTTACCATTGAGTTATATTGTGCTTTTATCATGTCCTAGCATGATTTTGTCATGTTTTGTGTTTACTAAAAGTATGAGCATCAAAGACTTAATGAAAAGAGTTTACAAAGTAATTAAAAGGTGTAGTTGTGACTTTTATGAGATCTGCCATGAACCTCATGAGGCCAAATAGTTGAAGTTCCCATTCATTTTGTAGAATTTCTACCATAATATAACTGGAAAACTTGTTTCAGGTACAAATGGAAATATATTTTTCCTGTGATCATTTGATACATAAATATGACATTTTATACTTTCAGCAACCACCGAACACAAATCGTTTCGGTGTAATGAGTACACGATTATTACACACCAATCTGTCTGTCGTCCATTACAGCGTGTTCTTCCAAATGTGTCGAGCTCATGGTATAGGTTATGATATCAAGGTATGGTTGAGATTTTTAAAATTACTTTCAAAAGTAGCACTGTGACAGTGGTCTGTTTGGTTTGTAACAAGCCTATTGCTATAAGCTAGAAATAAAAAGTTTACTTAACAAAAATAGGGTTGGTATGTCACAAAACTTTTATTTTCTATTTTTTCTAAACATGCCTGGTGTACTTTAGAGGTACAATGTACAATTTAATCCTCAAATATTATCATTCTTGGTGTTAGACATTTTAGGGGTGGTGCCAAAAAAATAGGGTCAGTTGGCTAATGTTAACACAACTTTTTTTTCTTAGTTCCAAGCATTAGGCAGGAGTTTTGTTGACAAGTTAACCTTATATTGCGAACATAAGTCATTTGTATTGTTTTGAAATTTCATAATTTTAGGTAGAGTTATTGCCCTTTGATGTTATCTAGAATAGTGCAATTATATTGGGAGGTATCTGCTTTTATTTAAACCAATTGTTGGTAATTATTGTTTATATTTTTAGGAGAAACAAGGAACTGTATTTACATTGATAGACAGTTTCAACAGAGAAAAATTGGGAATGTTGTAAGTATTTTAGCTCATTTTATATAAATAGGTACCGGTACACAGTCCAACTTTCATAATCAGTCAGCATGGAGCCATGGACTATTCTAAATATTTTGTATAAGACCATCACTTACATTATTAGATGTTCCTAATATTAATTGTTATATGAATTGTATAATGTCACTTAATTATATCATAAGTTTCACTTATTCTAAACTATTAAGGAATTCTACATTCTATCCTTAACTCATCAATGAAAATAATTGTTCATTTTTTTAAATTGTTTTTATTGTGTCTTGTATTTTCAAATTATTTATAAGTCTAGTTGACCAATTTCAAAAGTTGAGCAGTGTAGTGTACACTAGAGTTTTTGATTTAACAATAAATGTAATGTAATTATTATGTGGTTTTATATTGAGAAGTCATATAAGGTTTTACTATAGCTTTAATGTATTATTGCGTTAACTATGTATGTTAAAAATATTGGTATATTTTTGTGTTGTAGAACTATTGGTGACAATTTGCAAGGTGCTTTAGCAAGTTTCGCTCGTAACTTGTCCGTAGTACATCAAGAAATTTCTGCACCAAACATGCAAGGAGATACAAACTTTAGTGTAAGTAATTCATTTTTTCTTTAAGTGTATTTATTTTCCTTGTCAAATGGTATTTATTAGTATATCATTACATGTCTTGTTTTAACAATCTTTAGATGTAAAGAGTTACTACATTTCTGCAATGGAAGACAATATATTTTTGTCTTAAAAATTAATAAGTGAATACAGTGCAACCTCTCCTGAGCAACAACCTCCCTTCAACAACAGCATGATTTTTTCCAACTGTACCATTTAACTATTCATTTAACCTCTCTAGAGCAACAACCTCTCAACAACAACATAATTTTGCTTCTTCCAATGGGTGTTGCTTTGGAGAGGTTGCACTGTACTTTATTTTGTACTCTCTTCATCATGCTTATGTATTATTTTCTTGTTATTACAGAGTGCAATAAGTGATATAGAAGGTATTCTTGGTACAACTATACAAAATGCTGATGATGTTGACGAATCGGAACAAAATGAATCAAAACCATCTACCTAGAATATCAGCAAAATTTTTTGCAATTTCATCTTAGAATTATGACACTTTTTACTCATAGTAGCTAATTTTTACCAAATAATATGTCTTTTACATACATCCCCATTGTTTTTTCATGAATACGTATCTAGTGAAATAAAAATAGAAAAAGCTGTTCCTTTTTGAAAAAAATCCATGTTAAGTCATGGTATGGAAGTAGTGATTTATGTGATTCATGAAAACATGTAAACAATCTATGGATATATTGATGTAAAGATTGTGTATGATGGTGAGATCAGCCAGTTGGACTTAGCTGAAACAGTGGCCCTTTTTGCATTTGTGACTTTTTTTGGATATGTACATAGTCCAAGATTGTATAAAAAATAATTGTCTACTCAATCATTTCAGGGATGCTACTCTTGAATTGTCTCCCTTTTCATGTGTAAAGTCTTGTTATAAACCTGTAATATAATTTAAAGATGACAGTTGTTTTTTAACAAAAAGATATTTATTTTGTTCAGTCTGTGGTAAGAGGCGTGTTTCAAGTATCAAGCATCTGATTGGCTGTCACTGTGTCCAGTTTTAGAATCGACCAATCACAATGCTGCTCGCAGTTTCAGATTTTCTCTTTTATAAATCTAGGCCTTTGCCTTGAAATGTAAATTTGTACATAATGTATTGCTCTTATTGTTACAATTCTGAAATATGTATGCATTTCTTTATTTTATTATATGAATGGTTGTATTAAATGCAGTCATCTTAGTCAAGTAATGAGGTATGCAAACAATTATCTAAGAAAATAGTTTGTCGTATGAACAGTTTATCGTATCTCAAAACAATCATTCTGTATGGTAAACTATGTTGTTTTTTTCTGTTCATTTCTATTAAAACTTAGTTTATTTATTTATTGTGTATTATAAGTATTTAAATTATTGTTTTACTTGCCGTCTGTGATATGATTTACATTCCTGAAGTAAACTAGTGTATACAGTTCAGTAATATTCACAAGACAAACATTTCATGGGTGTATTATGCACTTAATACTTATGTATTTTATGTAATATTCTCCTATATTGTTTACTCTGACTTGTATTCTCTAGCCCTTCACTTCCATGATTTTGAACCCCACCGGGGACCTAATTCTAGGCTGTTCCTCCTCTTGCCAGTTACCAAATGACCCTGGCTATTGGTGTCATGTTAAAACCTAGAAAAATACCTTGTTAGAGATTATCAGACACAGCTTAGGCCAAAACAAATGCTAGATTTCTGCTAACTTTTTTAAAATTTCTTTTAGCTTTGAGATATAGTTCATATGGGAATTCAAATATCAGCAAGAAACAAATTGACCCCAGGCAAAAAGAGAAATATTTTATCATAAGGGTACCGACATGCTACACATGGAATACTGTAATATCAGTCTCATGTAAACTTTCTAAACATTGTAAAACATGAGGTCAGTCTCAAGTAGGAATCTCATACTCATAAATATTAATACTTCTAACCAAAGTCTTAGTAATCATTTAAAAATGTTTGCCTGTGAATATTTCTTGTACTGTTAAAATCTATTATTATACATGTATGTGGTTATATTATCCGTCCATGATTTGTGTTACTAAACTGTAAATATATTAACTACATGTATGATGAGCTATTGTGTACCAGAAATATGCATTGATTTTATTACTGCCTAGTATTGTTTGGCATTTGATAAACATTTATGTCCCTGTTGCCTTTTTTTGCACTCCTTTCTGTCGCCATCTAACCTTGAATGAGCATTAACTGTTGACTTCAATAAAAATGATGGTTGGGTTTATATAGACAAACCTGTGTTAGTGTCCACCTCCCAATAATGGCAACGCTGTGAATAAAAGCCATTCTTAAAAATAACATTATTGATTATTTAAAACAAAATGACCTCCAAATAAAGGCTACCTGTCTATAAAGACCACATTATACATTTCCCGAGGGTGACCTTTGTTCACAGGTTTGACCGTAGTATGTTGATCATTATTTTCTTCCTAAAAGCCGACAATGGTTGTAACATAAATAATGACATTATATTTTGGTTATCTCTTAACATGCATTGTATTTAATAAACATTAGGTTTATGTATAAATAACTGGTATTGTTGCATGATATTTCATGGCATATAAATAATACACTAAAACTAATAATATAAGTAGCTTGTGTCAAGGACACAATAGATATATAAATGTTAATTTTACATATTAGTTTTATAGTTATTTTTATAACTTATAAATCATGTTGTTATAGAATTTGTATGTACTGAGCATTGATAAGTTTTCACAACAGGATCTTTTATATATATATATTGGTTTAGATAACTTAAATATAGCATAACTATTTCTAATAGGCTAACCAAATACAACTCATGGACTAAGTGTGGGTTGACATAAAATGATTCTATTTCTATTCTAAATCTGATTTGTGTTAGTTTTGCCACTAAACCAACATTCAAAATGTTTATACAAAACAAACAAACAATTTCATATTGATGTTTTAAATCAAGATGCCCTTAGTGCAGGAATCAAAGTGATCATTTGTTTATATTTACCTATGAACATTTGTAACGGTTCAACTGCAAGTTGATAATCATATATTAAGTATATACAGTCATGTATTATATGTATATTGTACATATATACCAGTATATACATGTATTATATGTATATTGTACATATATACCGGTATATACATGTATTATATGTATATTGTACATATATACCGGTATATACATGTATTATATGTATATTGTACATATATACCGGTATATACATGTATTATATGTATATTGTACATATATACCAGTATATACATGTATTATATGTATATTGTACATATATACCGGTATAAATACAATGTAATATCAAGTTTCACAATAGAAAATTCTCATTTTTCTCTTATAATTCTCTTCGTCTAAGTTTGCTCTGAAAAATTCTGTTGTGTAAAAATTAATGCAATGTTCAGTATTGCGTATCAGTATTTATAAAGTTCATGTAACCTCTATATGTCTACATTGTAGGATACATGAGAAAGCAGGTATCAAGATAGACCTTTCTCTCTCAACTATTTGTCTGTTATTGTGATATACAAACTATTTGTTAAAGTAATTGCAATGACTTGTCATGTCATAGTGAATAATAAACTTGTCATAAATTGTATTGCCCTTTTTGTAGTCTCATGTATTTTGTTTTTCCAATTTATTCAAACAAGTCTTTATAATGTTTGTATTCATTGAAAAATTCAATACTAGTATCTGACAAGATGAGAAAGTTAACATTTGTAGAGTGGATAAGATGTGTTTTTTTAAAACACAAGCCCCCATCACCTTGACCTTTGACCTGAAAATGCAAAAGCATGTGGAGGTTGTCATGAAGAACCTAATCTTATGAAATTTGATGATTGTAGGTGGAAGCTTTTTGATTTTATAGGCAAGGTTAACAATCAGACAAACAGGCTTAAAAACAAAATGCCCTCGATCTATACAAGGGCATAAAAACATTCGACTGTCAGGTCATGAAGTTGCGCCAACAGCTAAGGTCATATGGCAATTTATCTAGCTTATATTGTGAGTATACAAGCATCGCTGGACAGCTTCCCTACAAGTGAATGCTTTTTTAGATCTGGGTATGTTCAGTAATAAATGAACACAACAGTTTACATAAAATATATTATTCTGTGCAACAAGAATTCATCAAATTGAGTAACATATTAAGCAAAAGTACAGCATAAAACTATGTTGTTCACGACCTGCTTCAATCATCCTAATAAAATAATACAACAAATGTATGTAATATTCAATTTAACAACAATTTCAATACAAGTAACAATGCAAAAATAAAACCCTGTATACATATCTGGTTAATTTCACAGAGCATAATTATTAAGTTATTAACATGCAATTATAAAACAAGTTAACTTCAAGTCTAATAAATTATAAAGTCTACAATAAGCTGTCTAATCAATTTTATGAATTAATGAAAACATTGTGATGTAAGCTAAATTTATACATAAGGTTGCAGTGAGGAAATGACAAACACCAGCATCTGTTAACAGCTTATCACAAATACTCCCAATCATTTCAAAATTCCAAAATAATCAAAAGTACTGAAAGTACTCATGGAAACTAAACTCATATAGACCTGCATTGCAACATGGCACGGGAACTTGCTTAACAATTGCGTGGCAGATATAGAAAAACATAGTACTTTTCAAAAATTGAGTCATGTAGAAATTAGACCCTGTGAAATGCTTACTTCAAGAAATCTCGAAACATACCAGCATAATAAATACAGTTTTTATCATAAACATACATAAACAATGTGTTATACAAAGCCAAATTCAAAACCATAACAAGAATATTGCACATAAAAATCAGAAACTGTTAAGTATCAGGGACCACAAAGGAAATGAATGAAAATTGATCCCTTTTTAGTGTCATATGGTTCTGATGAACTTGGCATATGACATTTTATTTAATATTCAAATTACCCTAGCTTTATTCATACTGAAATTAGTATTATTAACATTGTAAGATTAGGAAATTACCAGGCTAGCCTATCATAAATCTAAAAAAAACTGAGAATTTTCTCACATTGAACATTTCTAAATATCAGACAGTTAGACTGTAAATGGTAGAATGTTTGATGAGTTTATTATAAGCACTATCCAAAGGTAAGGCATGAACAAAGAAGAACATGTGAACCTACCACTAGTATTTGATTGTGATCCAAATTACACAGCAGTACATAAAAAGCCCTCTATAATAACAATAATAGCACAAGTCATATGAAACAAAATCACCAAATACATGTAAATAAAAACAATATACTAGTACATGTACAGTCAACTCTCGTTAGCATGAAACTTTTGGGACTGCTGAAACACTTTGAGTAATGAAAATTTGACGTGAACTTCAAGAGGCTGATTTGGCATATTTCGAGAGAATAACAAGGGTTTTAAAAATGACTGTGTAATATTTCCTAGCATGAATAAACTATAGATGACAACAAACATTTATTCCTTCACTCAATATGTAACCATGGATTTTCTTGTCTTTCCTGGATTTATTGTCACATCAAAAATTTAGATAAAAGGTTGCTAGATAAGCTATAGAGTTCTATAGTCCAACTTGGAATAATTCTTACTATGAAATACACAACCTAATATACAAACATGATAAGGCTTCAATCTTCAAACAAAACATAAAACATTAAAGTAAATCACACAGAAATTACAAGCATACAGGAGGCCTTATGGACCTAGCCACAAAGCACTACATACAATCCAGTATGCTACATAGAAGCAGCAGTCAGACAGCAAAAACATGTTAAAGACTAAAGATGTTACATTGCCGGAAAAGTCAAATGAGTAAAAAATGAAGAATTAATAAAAGAAAAACAATGGCACATAGGTAACATATTAATCACCCATTTATAGATCTGACTTGGTTAAGTCATTACTCCACATATCCTGTTATACACATGATTTGGTCAAATGTACCCCAACTGTGAACCCTTAATAGTAAGAGTATACATTAGATATTTAACACTCTGTCTGATTCACGTAGCATACTATAGCATTAAATCATTCATAAATGAAGCCTCCTACACATTTGTCCTGAAACTTTGGTGATGGCGATATGATTATAAGTTTGTAGATAATAAAGGCGACCCAATGTATAAGAAATACAGAGATCGTTCCTTACTCCCCACTGTTACTAGGTCTATCTGTATCCTGGGACATATATTTGCTGCTGTACTGAGTATCATCAAAGGCTTTCAAATGTATCTATAAATAAAAATAAAATACTTCAAAATATTAATACAATGTTAAAACTTGAATACAGGGGTTTGATAAACGGGATGGCAAAAAAGAGGAGTCATTGAGCTCAAGATATGGGGCCACTAGCCCCTGCCCCAATGGTCCTAGAGAAGATAAAAAATGTGGAAATCCACTGTTCTATTGAAAAAATCACACCCCTGCATGGATACTGTAGTTCCAAACACCAAGATAAAATAATCAAATTTACAGCGTGAACATTGGTACTACATAACTCATGACAAGAACCAATAATTCACTACTTTAAGGCATATAAAATGTTTGTTTCTAGTTACAAACTGACCTCCCTGTGACCCTGGATTGTTTATTAAGTCTTAGGAACAGAACATCTACTTTTTCTACTTGATTTCAAGAGTCAAAAAAGCCCCATCTTATCTACCCTGTATCTAATGAGCATGCAACCAGAAAACTAGAGCTGTCACAGAGGTGACTAATAGCCCCGCCGCCACTTGACACTAAGAATGTGATAGTACACTATACGACTAAGTTCAAGGGGACATAACTCTGTAATGAGTGGATCACTGGGCATGAAAATTGTGTCTTGCACATCTACCGGTACAATTAATATTGATAATATATTTCAAGTTTCAATTCCATCCCTTGAAAAATGTGGAAGTAGTTCGCTCCACAAACTAAGACTGCCATTGTACACTATATGGCCAAGTTCAAGGGCACATAACTCTGGAATGAGTGAATGCTGGGAATGAAAATTGTGTCTTGCACATCTACACTTCATGGTGATTACATATTTCAAGTTTCAATGCAACTGCTTAAAGAATGTGAAAGTTGTTCGCTCCACAAACTTTTGATATTTTATGCGGACGGACGGATGGACCGACAGACTGACTCATTCGTTTGCAGGGGTATAATAAACATTTGTTTTTGCAACTAATCATGTGTCAGAATGTCAAATATATGACTAGATTAACTTATTTCATCCCAAACAGCCTAAAAACTGACAACAAGTGATCACAGATTTCATACATACAATAATTACCTGTATAAATATATTCACTTCCAAACTTCTGCTCAAATAAGGAAAGTTTCCACCATTTTTTAGATGAGCACGTTTTGCGTTAGGGTAACATTTGTACATTTCCTCTCGAACTTCTTGCGACAAGGCACAGTCATCAAAGACCTAAAATAGTAATAAATACTCTACTTGGTTTTCGTTTTATTAAATTGAAAACACATTTGCATTCATGAAAGTAGAATTGGAGGACCAGTCACAATTGAATTTGTTTGATTCCTTATATGGTAACGCTCAGAATTTGTGCAATAGTTTAGAGCAACAAAACTTAAACTCTTTCTGCTAATACTTACGTTTACACCCCATTGTACGCTGAATAACTGCAAGAAAGTGTATACAAAAATGTATTTGTTTGTTCCACTTTTGAAAAACCTGATGTTTATCCTTTCACAGAAAGTTCATTTTTAATAAATGGTACGCACATACTTAATAGAATTATTCAGCTATTATAAGGTATTCTGATCAAATGTTATAATCTATCATAATAAAAATAACTCACATCCATAATAGTTATTTCAACACCAGCTAACTTTTGTGGTTCTACGTAACAATTCATACAGTTGAGTGTCAAGCGTGAAGCCAACTCTTGCTGCGACAGACCATCCAACTGAAGACAAAATTGATTTAAAAAATAATCATGTGTGAGGGTGTACTAATATAGAATTTGCATGGTTAAAATTAGCATACAGTATGTAAGCTATAAGAAGCAGTCAGTTGTTATTGGTTACCAGCACATTAAAGATTAGGAAAACAAAAACTAGAAATGTGTCCAGAGGACATGAATGCCCCGCTGAAAGCTAAGTAAACAAGAGGGCCAAGATGGCCCTATATCGCTCACATGACAATCACTGTTCACTCATTAAAACATTGTTTTGAACCGATGACCTAGTTTTTGACCCCAGGCGACCTATGTTCGAATTTGTCTTACATATCATTAAGACAAACAGTCTGACTAGGTTTGGTGAAGATACGATCAAAATTTGACATCTACAGTGTTAATAAGGTTTTCCTAAGATTTGACCTTGAGACCTGGTTTTTGACCCTAGGTGACCCATATTTGAACTTGTCCTTAATATCATTAAGACAAACAATCTGACAAGGTTTGGCCAAGATCCAATCAAAACCATGACATTTAGAGCTTTTACAAGATTTTTACCTAAGATTTGACCTTGTGACCCAGTTTTTGAACCCGGCTGACCCATGTTCATCCTTGACCCACATATCATTGAGGCAAACATTTTGACAAGGTTTGGTGAAGATCCAATTAAAACTGTGACATCTACAGTGTTAACAAAGTTTTCCTAAGATTTGACCTGGTGACCTAGTTATTGACCCCAGATGACCCATATTTATACTTGACCGTTATATCATTAAAACAAACGATTTGACAAAGTTTGGTGAAGATCCAATAATAACTGTGAAATCTACAGTGTTAACATGGTTTTTTTTTAAGATTTGACCTAGCGACCTAGTATTTTACCCAAGATGACCCATGTTCGAACTCGTCCAAGATATTATGAAGACAAACATTCTGACAAGGTTTCATGATCATCCAATCAAAACAGTGACTTCTAGAGTGTTCACAAGGTTTTCCAGCAATTTGCCATGTTGACCTAATTTTACTACAGAAATTATCCATTTTCAAACTTGACCTACATATTATTAAAATAAACATTCTGACAAAGTTTCATGAAGATAAATTCAAAACAGTGATTTCTAAAGTGTTCCCTTATTTGGCCCTGGTGACCTAGTTTTTGACCCCAAATGGCCCAATATCGAATTCGTCCGAGATTTTGTTGATATTAACGTTCTGACCCTGTTTTGCTAAAATTGAGCCAAAAATGTGGCCCCTAGTGTGGTCACAACAAAAAGTTTGACGACGCACGACGCCGGACGGAGAGTGATCCTAATAGCTCACTTTGTCACTTTGTGACATGTGAGCTAAAAAGAGGCCATGACAATTATACAGTCATCATAACAATCAATTCATATCATAAAATTAATACATTAATATTAACTCACTTTTTCTACCATAAAGTCTATAGAATCTGCAATTTCTGGATCTGTGAGGCTTCTATCAAAATTTCCCATAACCATCTTCTTCAAGAATAATGCTGGCATCATCCAGAATCTGTATAAATATAGCCACAAGTTCATCACCAATTTGTCATCAACCCTCAACTACATAATGGTCAAATTTCTGTTACTGTATACCTCTTTAAATTGGCGGGGCTAAATTTGGCGGTTTTTTTGGAAATTTAAATATTGGCGGTGGTCAAGAATTGGCGATTTCTTAAAAATCCGACAAAATAAAACCATCTATTGTCCGCCACCGCTAAAATTAAACCAATGTGACCTATATTTTATTTTGCTTTACATCTTTAAATGTTCTTTGTTTGTAAACATGTTCGCACCTTCCGTATACTTGTACAATGCCCTTTTCTTATTGTGATATACATCGTTAATAGTATCCCTTTGTTATAAAAATTGCAAACGCCGTCGAAGATTAGCACCTTTTATTAACAAATGGTAATGGTTTGCTTGTCTGTCCATATCACTTAGCTTTTTTTGTTGATAACGACTATTTTTATATGCCATTTTATGTATATGTACAAAAGTATAACTTATTTGCATTTATTTGCATATTTAACCACTGATTAATTATTTTAAGCTTAAGTCAAAATATTTTTTTTGCTATTATTAGTGGTGTCATACATCTGCGGTGTGAATTATTGGTGGGGTTTTAGATTGGCTGAAACCTATCAACCGCCAAAATAGCAAACATTAAACCACCGCCAAAATTTCAATGTATACAGTATATCTGGTGGTATTGGTAGGGACATAATTATTACTACACAAGATACTTTTAACATACTTTTACTGATACCATCAATGAGACATGCTGGTGGCTTATAATGATTGACTAGAATATGAGTTTTTACAGACAAACACAACAATAACTAACACCTGCAGACCATCAAAAAATGTTCACAATCCACTTACTTTCTGGCCAACCCTCTGAAAAGTTATAAAAATTACTTAATAACTTTCAGACAAACCTTCTGTAAGTTAAAATTACTTAACAATAGCTTTCTGACCAACCCTCTGTAAGATCAACTTGTCAACTTACGTAGGAGCAGAATTTGTCTGCTGGAATATACTTGTTTCGTAAAAGGAATTGCACAAAATAAGGGAGGCTACTCTGGGAGTCTTGTGTGTATATTCTGCAAACTTTTGAGCCAGGAACCCTCCTAATGAAGCACCAAATAAATGAACCTGTACAATAAAAATGTCAAATAAAGTGAAATTAGAAACATTCAAATTTGAACACAGAAAACATCTAAGTAGGCTATCATGTCATTAGATACAGTATCATCACAAACATGACATTGTACTTTGAAGTTAATAATCTTTATTATTTTAAAAAAATAGTCAAAGTTAAGATATTTAGATTACAGTGCAACCACTCCAAAGCAACACCCCTTTTTGAGAAGCAAAATCATGTCATTATTGAGAGGTTGTTGATCTGGGGAGGTTTAATTAAAAGTAGAATAGTGCTGTTGTTGCAGGGAGGTTGTTGCTCTAACGAGGGCCGCTACTGTACTGTTGTACTGTATTAGTTTTTTTTATTTCTTTTGTAATATGGTCACACAGAACTTGAGTTCAATGTGGTCTTTCAGCTTTCAGAAAATGGTTGCGACTAAGTCTTGACCAGAAATCCTGTTCTCATTGCTTGTTATGACACTTACTTTATCTAGCTGTAAATGATCCAACAACCTCTTGAAGCCCTCACAAAACTCCTTCATAGTCCAATATATTGGAAACTCAACCTGTGGGGGAGATAGCAAAATAACATTATGAGTAAATAAAATATTAAATTAGAATAATATAAACTTTTCATAAGTTTCAACAAGACACTATCAGGTAAATCATTAAACCTAATTAGTACTTGAATACAATGCAGTTACATATTTCTGTTTTAGTTTTCATGCCAATTGCACATTCACGTAAGATTCTTGAAATTCTTGACATATTAAAGATGCTATAACAGAAAAAAGCATTTTCTTTTAAATGACAACTTCATCAGTTAGATTAGTGAGCAATTATAGTTGAATACTACACAGAACATGTTGAACCATGCTGCTAATTATAACTAGAGCACATGCAAATTATCAAATCGTTAAATAATGGAAGTTTACTTATAATTACAAATAATCTACAATAACAAATTGTTTAACTGTTTACTGGCATGATAAAGTGAAGATATAATCTTCCTCATGCACATAATTTTCCTGATAATAAATGACTTAGTTGAAAAATGAGGAGTTTCGACTAACAGCCATCACTCTTATCCCTGCTGTAGACAATGAAAGTAACTGTCTATAGAATACATCTGCAGAACCGCTAGCTGGTGGAAGACATATCAAAGGACATTTAACTTGACGAGGACCTGTGTCATACAATATCCATTCTTTTTTGTCATCATCATCTACGATAAGCTGCAAAAAATAAACAAAACAATTAGAAAATGTAATCATCCACTTTATTCATTTAAAAAAAAAAATAGGAAATAATTTCAATCAGGAAAGGTCTAAAACTCAATTTTTTAGCAAAAAATTAATATATTGAAACTATGTAATTTCATCCTTTATAGAAGAAGTTTTTGAACTAATTCCTTAAAGCACCAGCCCAAACTATTTGTGGGCTATTGAAAGTAGATAATTTAGCACAAACAATAATTTTGTTAGACTGAATAGAAATTTACTAAGCCCAGGCCTGGTCTAGTGTGTTAGCATGTACTGTTACAGATTCATACATACATATGCAAGCTTTTTCTCAGATAAAATTAACTCAACCTAAATCAGCAGAAAATTCAAAATTTTACTTTTTTCTGTGGTACTGAGCTCCTAAAGCTCTGATATTCCTGGGAGGTGTGTATTTCACTCATGTTAAAACATTTAAGTCTTCATAGTGTCTGTAAAAGAGAAAATGTTTTCAGAGATTTAAATTTATAGGTCTGTTGTTCGTTAAAGGATTTAAACAGACTAGCAATAAATTAGGATATCTTAGCCAGCTGCATATTTATTTTACATAAGTACTGACATACTGACTCCCCCCCCCCCCCTACTTTAGAGAAGATTCACCCAACTTTAATTACCTGTAATAGGAGGAGGAAAACAATGCAAAGCAGAAGGTCGTGGGGTCGAGCCCCGCAGTGGGTACATTATTTTCCTCCTATTACACTATAAATACCATACTAGCTGCCATATTCCTCCTCTTTTTTTTCAAAGTAATTATTTGCGACAACCACAGACTCTTTAGACTAACCCAGTCTTCGCATAACCCAAGCCTTAGGATTCCAAGGCTAACTCTCACATTCACGGCAACAAATATAACGGGATCAAGGAGGAAAAACAATTCACCCAATGCTGGGTTTGCAATGAATCAGCGACCTACTCACAAGTCAGATGCTCTACCAACTGAGCTGATTGGGCTGTTAACATTACATTTAATTAATAAATACCAATAATATAGTGTCCAACCACACTGTTGCAGACAATATATTTTACATGTTTACATTCATGATTAAAAAATTTGACTCTATCAAACACTAAGTATTATTGCCATCTCATCCTGACTGTGAATACATAAATTTGCTAATGTTCAAGCCTTTAAACTCTGAGTTCATTTCTTATCTTTAGAAACATCAATCGATCAAAATAATGTTGGTAATTTAATCAGAACGAACTGAGTTTTCCACCCTCCCCCCACCCACCTACCGAAACATGAATGTTACGCAGCCGATTTAAGGTGCTATCCGGAAATGTCACACGGTCTATTTCGGTAAATGTAATCACTACATTCATAATTGAAGCAATTTTCGAGAATTAACGGCCTTACCTCATGCAAAGTGTTTATTTTAATAATATTTACTGAAAGATAGGCGACTTTCCAGGAAGTAAACACAAATATCGTACCTGACGTGATTTCACGAGTTTTCATTAACAGTTAGATGAAGGCAAAGAGATTCCGAATACATTGCTATGATACATTCGACGCATTAGAAGTTCATTCCCGCCACAAGTCAAATTTATAGCCGGAATTTCAGGAAAATAATCAAATTGATTCCGGTGGAAGGCTCGCCGAGTTTAAGATAACAGAAAACTACTACATTTAACTAGATTTAAACCAAGAAGACAAGAAATGCCTCCAAACGGACCAAACATCGCAGCTAAAGAAAGAGGTAAAACATAATTATGGTTTGATACAATTGAAATACACGGTTCATGGATCTTAGATAGATTTAATTCAAGGACAGATTTATTTTTTCGTAAAAAAGACGTCTTAACTTCAATAACAGTAATTAGTAAGGACATATATATAATAATGTTATCCATGTATCTGGCAAGGATAACCAGGTAGTTGTATTAAATACAACTACCTGGGATAACACAGAAAGGGTAAATGGATACCCCCTTATTGCCATTGTGGTCCTAAAGACCTTATGTGCTAAAAGACATATATGATGATCATTGGTAATAGATAATATTTAATAAATAGCACCTCATGTTAAGATGCAATACTAGATCTACTTATTACATGAAATATATGTACATTGTAGATCTATATCAAGGACTTATGTATGTATATAAGTCCTTGTCTATATGAAGCTAAAAAAGATATCAATGAGGAACAGTATAATTATTTGATATAAATATCACATGAGAAGATGACTGGTATTAAAAACATGAAACAAATTCCAGTGTAAACTAAAACATTTTGACTTACTGTAGTCAAGGAAATGAAATAATCTATTAAATACAAAAAAGTATTGTATATATTCTACTTTCAACTAAAAAATGGGGTTAATAAGTTAAAATATAAATAAAGATTGTCTTTAATAACCTTGTATTTATAAGGGGAAATGGAATGGACATCCCTTACATCATGAGGTAGATTTTCCATAAACTGCAACCATGACCTCTTTCCAAAACCGTTGAGCACTTGGATAGTATCTACCACTGTCTGTCATTTCAAAGATCAATGCCAGAGGAAGATGCCTTTAATCTCTTTTCGTCTTATTTATTCTGACATTTATTTAATTTCTGATTTCAGGACCAGGCCCTGGTCGGTATGCTCTACCATCTACTGTCGGGTTTGAAGCCCATGATGCAACAAAGAGGACAGATCCAGCCTACTCATTCGGAAGACGCCTGATTTTCAAAGACAATAGTATGCAATTATATAATAATACATTAAACACAAGTTCATTTCTTTATTGTTGCATCATAAGCATAATTTAGTTAGGTTTATAGTAGACAAAGTGGTTGACTGCAGTGCAAAGCAATTAATTTACCTTTTCTTTTTCACAATTTTGATACAATTGTTTTTAATAAACTGTCCTCAGGATATGTTAACTCGACTGTAATTATCTTATTTCTATGTACCCATTTCAGAATTGGCTGTAACTAACAAATTATGATTCTCCAAACAATTGCATGCATATAGTAACTTCATACAGTATACTGCACATGAATAATGCTTATTTCAAAATATATTAGTTACCTTGTCATTTTAAAATTGATTTCAATATGGAAACTATTGGCTTTTTTTTGTAGAGGATGGACCTGGCCCAGCTTATTATATAAACCCAAGTATAACTAGACATGGCCAAGATGGAACACCCATCTACTCTCTGCTATCAAGACAGTCTGAGCAAAGTAAGTGTTGTATTCCAAGAGACTCTAGACCTTATATTAGGCCTTAGGAATGGTACATCAACTTTCTCATTTTTTTCACCTTTCCACATGCTTTCAAAAAGCTAAGATAAAGAGGAAAAAGCCCCGACTTCCCTATTTTTAATGAGCAAGTTACCAGTTACAATTTTTTTATGCCTAAGTTTTTGTCATTAATGTTTTTCTTCATGTTGTCAATTATGATATAGTGATGATGATATTAAAAAATATATATGGCCAAACTTGGTGCATGGATTGGGATAGAATTTATATGTTCTGTGTATGTGTGTTTTAAATAAGAAAATTAAAAAGAGTTCTAATTAATCTGTATCAATTTCTTTATATTAAATTTTACATAATTCATGATGTGATTTTGATGAAAAATAACACCATTAACCTTCAAACACTAGCAGATCTTCAAGTTCACTATGAATGTTTTAAATACTGTTCAGACTTAACGTAACCAGTTTCCTTTGGTACATTTGTAATTGATCAATGCATTCAACAAACATACAAAACAATTTGTTTTGTAACCTGTTTTTCTCACTGAATCATTGGTGTGTTAATGACTTTTTAGTTACCTTTATATTGAAACTTGAAATTACATTTGATTAATATTATGTCATCATTGTATATAAATTGATAGAAATGTGTTGTATTTAATCTAGCACAATTTGATATTTTAGAAAGTTTTAAGACACCAGGACCAGGCACATACCAACCAGAAAATGTTCATCCTCAAGGTGAAAAAGTTGCTCCTAAACCTTCAATAGGGTTTCGATCACGGCATCGTAAGTGTGACCAAAATCCGTCACCAAACAAGTACATACTACCACCTGTCATTGGTCCAGCACAGGCATACAAGACATCAGCAGCATCTTATTCTATGACTGGTAAGGCTGATACTGTAAAATCTGTGAACAAAGGTCCCCCTTGGGGAAAATAGAATCTGGCCTTTATTGACAGGTGACCTTTATTTGGGAGTCATTTTGTTCTGAATAATCAGGGCTTGACACTAACTTATTTTTCATGGTGGCCCAAAGGACCACTAGCTTTTGAAACCTGCTGGTCCAACAGAATTTCAGGTGGCCCTCCTGCCTATTAATATGTTATTTGTTTATTTACAGTAAAATATTGATACTTCTCCTAGAATTTTCAGTGGTCCATCAGACCATTCAAATTTCATGAGTTAATGGTCCTGCACAAAAACCACTGGTCACGGACTAATGTTAGTGTCGAGCCCTGATAATCAATGAAGATATTAAAGAATGGCCTTTATTCACAGGGTGGTCATTATTCGGAGGTAGCCGCTAACACAGGTTTGACTGTAGCTTTCAGTACATGAGGGATAAATCTTCTTCATTATGGAAATTTTGTATACTATCAAATTGAAGATAAATTTATTTTGTAATAGTAACCCTCAATAATTAGCAAATATAAAATATTTCTTGTTAGGTGTACAAGTTTGTTATAGTAAGAAATTAGCATTATCATATTGTGTCAAAGTAGCCCCTGGATATGTACTAAAAAACATTTTTTGAAGTCATTGAAACTACAAGTACAGTCAAACAAATACATAAGGTAGGCATTATTGACAGGTGGTCTTTGTTTGGAGGAAGTTTTGTTCTAAATAATCAATGATGGTTTTTAAAAGAATGGCCTTTATTCGTAGGTGGCCACTAACACATGTTTGACTGTAGCATTTATTTAGATATGATAAAAATCAGCCTCATTCAAGGCCCCCATCACACTAGAGCACGTCCGCAGCACGCTCGCAAAGTTCCCACCACGTCCTGAAAATATTGATGTTACGAAAAAATGATGCACTCTGGTTCTCACTACGTCCTTACAACGTCTTTGCCAGGTTCTCACTGCGTCTATCACGTTTCCAGTAAGTTCATTACACATGCAGCTTCCCGTTGCCACCAGGTCCATTGCATTTATACAACGTCCCAATTACGTGCTCACTCTGTCTATGCAGGCAGCACTGCGCTCTCTCTACGCGCTAATAACATCCTCACTGTGTTCACTGGCTCCTGTATGTATACTGCACCATGTGTCCATTTGTTTTAACTGGTCATGATAGCAGAACAGCAGACTTCCTTCTGCTGAAAGCCATGCACGAACACAACAGGATTTAGGTTGTTTCTTGTTCCTATTTCTTCTTAGCAAGATGGCCGCCAAGAGAGGTAAATTTTGTAGATGTGGGAACTATGTATTTACAAAATGGCAATTTGAGCATCTAAAATGGCTTGTTGTCCCTGTGCAATAGCCAATTAATTAAGGCATTCGTTTGTTAACATATTTGCTGATTGGAAATGAAAGAATGGGATATCAATCCAGTTTTTGTACCAATTGCTCAGAATTTGACCAGAACATACTGGGAACCTGTTGCAAATGTACTAAAGACGTGACGGAGCAGTTTCAACCTAGTGCAGTCTTTTGTAACGTGGTGTGGAGGTACTGTGATCATAGCACCTGGTAGTGGCAACGCGGTAAAAAACGCTTGCTGTCTTTTCAAGTCCGCACTACGCTTGTACTGCGCCAATGAAGTTTCTTCTAGGTTTTAGTCATGTCCCTGTTATGTTCTTACTACGTAAGCATTGCGTCCTAATTTGACCACGTCCCGCTACGTTTTTTTTGGGCTTGTCAAAAGTCCCACCAAGTTCTTCACGTCCACGAAGACCACACCACACTTGAACTGGTTCCTACACTGCATCCTCTACACGTTCATCAGGTTCTTGCACGTTCTATCAGGACGTAGTGCGAACGTGGCTCTAGTGTGACGGGGGTATAACTAACATAAAGATGTCATTTTGTGACACAAGGTCTCAAAATTTGTTTTGTCATTTCAGGTCGATCTAAAATTGGATGTTATTTGGAAGACTTGGCAAAGGCTCCTGGTCCTGGACATACGCAGAAAGTACATCCAGATGTTTACATGACCATGGCTCCACATTATTCTCTAAGATCACGGAACTTTATGCCATCTGATAGTGTCAAGAAACCTGGACCTGGAGCATATTCTCCGGAAAATGTGAAAATAAATCGCAGAGGTGCTCCCAGTTATTCTCTTGGTGTGCGGCATACAGAATATATGTGTCCACTAATTGCAGGTGTATGTGAATGAATAAATGCTGAGCATTTTTCCAATGTTTTTGTTGTAGAAGGTACATCCCAAGCAAAGCATATTAAGCCAATATAGGCTGGGTGCTATCAGTTTCTGATATTGGTCCCATATTTTACTGCTATATACCATGAAGTGAAGTGTTCAATTTTTCTTCAAATTCCAAATGCATGAACAGTGCAACCTCTCTAAAGCAACAGCCTTCGGGAGTAGCAAAATTATGTTGTTGTTCTAGAGAAGTTAAATCAACAGTTGAATTACGCATTGGGAAAAAATCATTGTGTTGTTGCAGGGAGGTTGTTGCTCAAGAGAGCCGCTTTAGAGAGGTTGTACTGTATTTCTCGACACTACAGCTTTTGTGTGGGTACAATTTTTTTAAATGTTCCAGTTTTGCTGTACATATATAAGACCTTATAAATGATACTTCGGTAACATGTGATATGTAGTCATACTTTAAGAATCTAACAAGTGTGTTGTTTAAAACTTGCTTTGCTAAATATTTGTTTGAAAGTCGTCCCAAAAATTGGACTTTCCTATATTCTATGAGCATCTGCATTGATGTCATATTATGATTCGATAGTGCTGTGTCGGACTGTCGATATTAGTATAAGATGGTAGATATCGCATGTACTTCACACAGAATGAGCATGTTTGTCTTTCAGCATATCAATGGTAGATAAAGTGCTTTTTCAAACAGGTGTAAAAAATATGCTTTTTAGCAATTCTGTTCTTTATTCTTGCTTTTCGTTTTCAGTACAAGCATACCGTAAATTTCCTATTTATGGCCCATTGTTGTTTATTTGGATTTATTTTTGTGTATAGGCCTTGGTGGAGTAGATTAAAAAATATATATACAGATAGATACCGGTAGATTAATACAAATTTTATGGTATAAGCATTTTTTAAAAACAACTAGAACTATCACTAAAGGTGATGAATACCCCCAGATGGGGCCTTGACAGTTATTGTAACATTTTACAGAGGGAAATATAATGCATTTTCATTTTTTTAATACCTGCAAATTGTTGCTTAGATATATCCTGACCTGTTTCTAAATATACATTATATAAAAAATAACAAAGGGCCATAACTCATTAAAATTTACTTGGACAAAACCTATTGTGGACATGCACAACTTGGCAAACAACTTATCACTTCTAAGAAGTTTCACTGAATTCTTGCATGTAGTTGCTGAGAAATGGTACGGACAATATTTACCTAATTGTATAAAACAAAGGGCCATAACTCAGTGAAAATTAATCCAAACAAAACCTGGTTATTGCATGCACAACTTGGTTTACTTTTTATAACTTCTGTGAAGTTTCATTGAATTCCTATGAGTAGTTACTGAGATATTGTATATACACTGTATAAAAACAACAAAGGGCCATAACTCAGTGAAAATTTAACCAACCAAGACAAGCTTAATGCATGCACAACTAGGCTAACTACTTATCACTTCTGAGAAGTTTTATTGAATTCCTGGCAGTAGTCAATGAGAAATAGTCAGGACAAAATTTGCCTATTGTATGTACCGTATAAAAACAACAAAGGGTTATAACTCAGTGAAAATTAATCTGAACGAAAAATGCTTTAAGTATGCACAACTAGGCTTACTACTGATCACTTCTGTGAAGTTTCATTGAGATCCTGTGAGTAGTTGCTGAGAAATTCTCCGGACAAAATTTGCCTATTGTATATACTGTATAAAAACAACAAAGGGGTATAACTCAGTGATAATTAATCCGAACGAAAATTGTTTTAAGCATGCACAACTAGGCTTACTACTGATCACTTCTGTGAAGTTTCATTGAGATCCTGTGAGTAATTGCTGAGAAATTGTCCGGACAAAATTTGACTATTGTATATACTGTATAAAAACAACAAAGGGGTATAACTCAGTGAAAATTAATCCGAACGAAAAATGCTTTAAGCTAGCACAACTAGGCTTACTACTGATCACTTCTGTGAAGTTTCATTGAAATCCTGTAAGTAGTTGCTGAGAAATTCTCCGGACAAATTGTGACTACAGACGCACGGACCGACCGACGTCAAGCTTGAATCCAATATAGCCCCCATATATTTCATATCTGGGGGTATAAAAATTGCTGTTAAAAGATTGGGTCACATAACTGCGAACCAACCTTGTTTTTAATGGCTTGAGAAATACTTTCTTGAATATTGCACAATTGCTGGTGTAATTACTAGAGTAACTCCTATTTTAAAAGATACAAGAATAAAAATGCTGACACAAAATCTTTTAATGCAAACAAAATTTATTTCACATATTCAAACACAAAGATATAGAAAGGTAACACAAGAGATATATACACAGCATTTGAATAGAATAATAAACTTTATTCATTAAGTAACAAAAATAGGACAGTTATTGTTAATATATCAACAATGGTGAACATGTCAAAATATGAATTGATAGTAAAATGAAATCAAAGTAATAAAATTACTAATGGTAACTGAACTCAAGTGTTCCCACTCGCATAAAATATTACGTAAATCACGCAATTAAATCATGCAATGAATTTTACCTGCTGTGAGATCACATATGAACCACTATTGGAATGGCAAAACAGTGTAAACAATTGGGATTATCTGAAAATCCATGACCCACAAACGTGGCAAAGTAAAAATAAACACTGCGATAGGCATATCGTTATGACGCATACTATTAGGCTAGACGGGCTTTGTTTAATGCAGGTATCGATATTTTGTACTCAAAAAGCATGTAAATCATTGTAAGTAGACGATCTTCGTTTTCTCGACTGTGATGATGATTATGTGCAAAATAAAGGAAAACCATTCTGTTTTTGACCTTTGTTTATCCTTTTCTGCAAATGTTTTATGCATCATCTGAAATTATGTCACAGTCAATGCTAAAACAGTTCTACTTTGAAGGAGGCCTCAAGGTACTTGCTGTAAGGTAAATGTACAACTAATAGTAAGTTTATTTGGTACTATTCATACCCCAAAAATATTTTTCATACTCCCAGCTTTGGAACCCAGGGGGTAAGTTTATCCCAAATTTAGAAGTCAGTGGGAACACTGTGAACTTAACGTAGACTTGCACTGCAACATGGAACAGGAAACAATTGCATGTTGGATGTAGAATAACATAGTACTTAGGTCTGCATCAAAATTCATGCATGCGTTCAGTTTCCAAAAACAATATATTTTAAAACCTCAATGTTGCTGGACAAAGTTGTATATCTAAACATACAGAACTATGTACAACATTATTATGCCACACAGAATCTAATGATGCATTAATGCAATACATAAATATGATCTAAAATGTACATGCGTACCATCACCATTACCAGGAATCTCATTTTAATTGTGCAAAATGTTTATATCTGACATACTAGTTAGTATGAAATAAAAATTATTATATTCCACCTCAAAAATACATAAAACATTGCAGGTACATGTATGTTTCTGAGTAATTATCAGTTGTTGGAGACCTTTGGAATATGAACCGACTACAAAAGCATTTAGAAAATTCCACAGGAAGAAAAACAAAAGCAAGTTGCATCAAATGAAATGCCTGAAGAGTTGTAGAAATTATGCATAAAATCAAATCATTCATTTACATTATTTTCAGACAGCAATGCACTGTTAGAATGTAACAATAGTATTCATGTAATTTCATTAGTAAACAGAAGTAAAGAATAAATGGAAATATAAAATTCATTCTGGTCCAATTCATAACATCATTTTTTTTTATTTAAAATAGAGAATATAATTTGAAACAAGTATTTTCCTACCTAAAACTGTTTCCGATCAAAGCACATACAAAGCAAAGATTGCAGGATGCAAAAATGCTCAATATAAATGTCTGACTTACATACATACATAAATCCACTCCGGTTGTGTGTACAACAAGAGGTTCTTAGAAAGGGGAAAAAATTGCAGGGAAACTCATTCCTTCATTTCACAAAAAGGACAGAGAAAACAGATGTACCAACAATTTTACATTGTTTAGAAATATTTAACACACTACCAAAATTATTAGAATCAGTCAAAAATGTTCTAAAAATAATGAATTCTACTTTTAACATTAAATTTACGTTTTACTTCACTAATAGTAATACATTAACACTGTCACATAATTAATAATCCATGTACTAGAACTATTTTTGGTAACAAGATGAACACAAAGCAGGCATTATCTAACTACTAGTTACAAACTGAAAAACTACATTGCATATGGTCAGAACAAGGGGAAATACTGATTGTATGACAAGAATACAGATTTACCCATTGTTACATAGTGTCAATATTTACAATCTTTATAGCACTCAAAAATACTGTGAATCTCAACATTCATCACAAAATTAAACATGATCTCATTTGTTCTCAAGAAATACTTTAATAGTTTCAATACTGCTCATCTTCATTATCAATATTCTATGAGGTCAGATGTAGAATAAGCACAGGTATATTCCGCAGGAATCATGATATTAATGTTTACCGGTACAATAATAGTAAAAGATTCACTTGGTGTAATACTTGACACGGATGACTTGACTAAGACAATGATGCAAGTCTCTCGATATGTTCTATCAAAATTTATATGTATGACTATGAAAGCTAAATTTCATAAACATAAAACATTATACTGAAATAATTAATATGTTACATATAAATATTAGTGTTTGGTTATCAAAGCAAAATTCTGTTTAACACAAAAAATTACTGACTTACAACACTTAGTGATAATGAATAAAGTATACAAACAAATAATACAGACACATCACATAGACTAAAACGAACGTAAATAATTTCCTATTTAGACAAAAACATGGTTCAGAAGATGGGTACTCCTACCTGATCAAAAGTTTGCGTATATTCAGTCAATTCCATAACAGAACAAAAATAGGCATAACAAATAAGGTTAAAGTTCAATACATGAAGAATTTGAAAATCTGTCACTTTCAAACAAATGATACAAACATGTGCTGCAAATTTCATGTGAACACTATGCTTCAAATTTCACTGTAATACATTAATCTATTTACCAATTTCATTTAATTGTATCAGATTTATAAAAACAAGTATCATAATTCTTCTTCTTTTGAACTCTGCAAAACACATATCGGTGAATCATTTTACTTGTTCGTCCCAATATTCCAGATACTGAGGCAATGAAACACATGTAAATGAATGCAGTGAAAGCAACATTTGGATTTATATTATTCATCAAGAGAATAATCTTATGATCACAACAGGCTCATATAGGAATAGAAGTTGATATAAATATCCATTTAGCATGTTCATCACTTCTGTGTAACTGGTCGTCTAAATAGTAAGATGTGTGGCTCTGAAAAAATGAACATTCACATGATATAAGATATTTAGATAAACTGGGGTAACTAAATAGTTATACAGTACATACATTCTTTTTCTTAAATATATACCTAGCAATGCAATCTTGACCATCTGATTTTTGTGGAAATATACAAATTTAAATGCATCAGATGCTGGTCATGTTGAATGACCAGTGCTGAAACTTTTAAATCAAAAGAAACCTGTCTACAGTCTAGAAAAATATGTTGGGTAACATTGTTTCAATGTATTATATTAGACACTGCTGGAAACAAATAATTTACCAGGATCGTGTTTCATGTAATGAATCCATCCCTGACTCTGCTGCACTCCTATGCTTCTCCATTCTGATTCCGACATCAGATGCGTCTTTGGAACAAGCTTAGCAATATCCTTTGGCAACATAACATGTCTACAATATAAAATTTATGTAATTAAATGATTGCAACAGCTGACTCTTGATAGTGATTGATTTTAGATTCTATCTATCTTCATAACTATATATAAACAGTTAATTTATTATTGAAGAAGTCAGTTCCCAATTGTATGTCAGTCTTCCATGTTACTTCCAAACAAGCCAAACTGATAAAGTGTTCTTAGAATGGCAGAGTACTGTTCAATATCATCTTTTAAGTTATACACTTTTACTTATCTTAAGTTATCTATACTGTTAGACGATAGAGAAGTAATATACAGTATATTACTTCTCTATCGTCTAACAGTGCCAGTTATTGTATATTATACTACTACTAGTAACTCTTCTTGGAAGAAGAACTCGGCATCACAGGACAGGAAGATTTTACGAACGACTTCGCTTATAAATTTATTATACAAAATAAACATGACAGTTGACTCTTGAACTTTTGATTTTGACTCTTGAAAATTTGACCCAAAGTAGTCGAAGGGTCTTTGACGATGAATCGGATGATACGTTTGCATTACATTGCAGTTCATCGTCAAAACCACTTGTTCTTTAAAAGCTAACAGGTAAACGACTCAATCTGAGTCGCGTTCGATTTCCTATAAAATTCCTGTAAAACTTGTGTGCAATTCGATGAATTATAGTATAATCTATCAACATGAGCAATATACCTTCAACGGACGAAAATTATCAAAATTATCAAATAGTTTCAAAATATTCCTCGTAAATGCTTTGGATTAAGTCAATAGCATTCCAGAAAGCATATAAATTGATCTGATTCAATAGACGCATGAACAAGCGTCTTAAGCTGTTGACTTTGTAAGAGAACAATACCATAACTAAAATGGTCAACAAGACGAAATAAAAAAGACCCAGAACTAGACTCGAAGAGTCATTGAGTATTGACTCTTGGCATTCAAAGTCTAAAGAGAGCCCAGATTAATTATTACTACTGTCAGTCAGTATCTGAAAATTGGCTTCTTGAATTGTCATGTTCAACAAACTTCGAAGAATAATATCATAATTTACTCTAGATGAGATCTCTACTATTTATTTAGAATCAATTTAAAATAATCAAATGCATTTTAAATAATAAGACAGATGAAGTAGTGATGTCATAAAAATATCAGCAATTATCTAATTTGTAATTAAAATTCTCATTAACACTTTAGACCGTAAATATGGCTAAACAATTATAAATTACATTTTTGGGTCGAATTTATCATGGGCCGAATCAATCGGTGACCATGCTGAACTTTTGTTTAGAAACAAGTTAGAAGTCACAACAACAAAAAAATATATTAAATATCCATCTTATACCTGTATTCATATTGTTCATCTGTGTATTTGTCTGAATAATAAATATTTCTCGCAGACATTGTGAAAATGGTAGTTTAAAGACTATTTATGCGTTCAACTCGTCCAGGCTTGTCGCGAGATGTTTGAAAGGTTGCCTTTTCATTGGTTAATTTTACAACTTTCGGTTATGATAAAAATCATTCCTCCCGTCTAGTCCGGATATTGTTATTAGTCATTATCACGGTAAGTGAATATTATGCAGCCGTTTAGTGCGTTCTTGACGACGATATTTTTAAGTGTTGATTTACTCTTATTTGCTGCTTTCAAGGGCTAATATTCGACATTGAAACGGTAATTTCATAGCTATCATGTTTTAAGCAAATTAAATTAGTTAATCCAGCATACATACTATATATTGCGTGCCGTGAATGCAAGCCAATTTTAGAATGGATGGTCAGTCATACCAGGGATGCTATATTACCCCTGGTCATACAGACACTGAAGTCTGAACTGTATGATCATGAATAATGATTACTACGGTATTTATTGTATTGTAATAGGAGGAAAATAATGTAACCAATGTGGGGCTCCAACATGCGACCTGTCACCTCCTGCTTGGAAGTCAGATGCTCTGGCCGGTGTATATCCCAGCCAATTCATAAATACAATATACCGCACCACTACAGTATTTTGTTTGTTTTCCTTGATGCCAGTCAATGATGTCAAGGATGTTCTCAGTAGTCCAGAACGATGATCAATTCAGTCTTATCAAAAGAAATTCAAGATCATGATGATGCCAAAATATTGATAAGTGCAGTATTTAGGACGTCTAAATGGTTTCACAAACTCTTTAATTGTAACAGCATCATTTACACATTTAAATGTGACAACCCTAGTGATAAGTTAGCTTTTACTTATCTTTATCATGTAACAAAACCTTATTTGTTCAATATACATGTAGGTATAAAGTCTGTAATAATTTGTACTGATATTTACTGCCAGATTTTGCATATATATAGTCAGTACCCCGTTTACCGGTGTTATCCAAATAACGGTGCATCTTATAATATCCGTAATATATATACACTCGTCATACATATAAAACTTACCATTGTCAACATAGTTAAAACGTCATTTTGAGGATAAGTACGCATTAAAATTAATTTTGCATTAAAAAATACATGAAATATTAATGATTCAATAAAAATATAGAGTAATGTATTTGTTTCACTGCGTTTTCGTTTTTATGCCACTTCCGTTATAAAATAGTTCTGTGTTGAAATTATTGTTTAGAGTTTAACCCAGCGTTATAATATCGCTGCTACATTATGACGCCATGTGACCTTCAAAGGTTTCTACTTGTTCACTGTTATTTAGATCATTCGAGGAAAGAAAGATGGCGGCCAACTGTATTTTATTTATTGATTGTGGGCACTAGACTAGTACAGATTTTGAGTATTTGACTATTGGCATTTGTAAAGGAGTTGTGCACCTATAAATTTCAATATTTGATTCATGGCAGTGATTTTTTCTGTTTGTTCAATTTCCATTCTAAATTTAGCCACACCGTTATCCAGTGCCACTTGTATAATAGTCAACGCTACTATTAAGACTGTTTGGGTGGCGAGACACTTTTTTTGTATGGCCCGATCCTCTCTGAGAGGATGCCCCTTCCGTAATTCATTTATGAAATTGGCAAACCGTAAAGCGAAATAAGTAAGGCAATTTGCATATATATTTATTTACAAATTCAAGTCACCTAGATATCATTATATAATTACCTAAAACAGGTTGAAGGAAAGGACCTCTAAAATGACTGCTCCATTAATGGATCCGAAGATTGCTGCCATAATGGCAAAACTCGAAAGTGGAGAAAAGAAGAAAGAAGAAATAAAACAAAAGACTGAAGAACCACAAAAAACTCCAACAAACCTTGAAGAGTTCATGAAACATGAAAAATTGGTAAATGCATGCATCTTTTTTAAAATTATTGTACTTACATTCTATAATTTATACTATGTATGCAAATCTTATTGATAATCTTTTGAAGCCCATATTAATCCATATTTTTTCAATTGATCAGGATTTAGCATTAATGTTTGATAACATTTGTTTTGGGGGAAAATAACATCAAAGTAGTATATTAGGTTTAATTGATATGTCTTGATATCAATTTTTAAGGATGAATGGCCACAAAGATTAACATCAGAAGGCCCCATGGACATCCAGGGTGAAGGGCTGCTACTTGGTAGTAAAGAAGATATTGCTGCATTGTTGAGGGAATCAGCTCGTATCCTTCGATAATTTCTGTCTTATATACTAGAATTTTTTATGTTTATTATGATAGAGTTATCAAATTTACTGCAATTCGCTTTTCCTGAAATTGACCACGATTGCTTCCGAGTGAGACATATTGTGTGATAAGCATTATTTCTAAAATGTTTGGTTAAAATCATATATTATTGCATTCAAAATGTAAATATTGAAGATGAACATAATGGACCAATTGGATACTTTAGTTGTAAATAAAATTAATTCCCAGTGTGGGTTTTCCTAATAGCATATTTGAAGACTTAACTTAGTTAAGCACTTGGTCTACATTTGCTAGAAGACATGCAACAAAGACTTGATAACTTGGAAGAGACACTTAATTATTATGCCTCCCAGATTGTGTCAGAAGGAAAACGAACATCAAGACTTCATGATGGGCTGTTCTATTCACCATCGAGAAGTATGTTTGAACATTACATTATTAAAATTGTCTAAATATTCATACCTTAAATCATTTTTTAATTATGAATGTGATTTATTTTTTAAATAGATGAACAACTTTTTCTGAATGAATGATCTTTTGAAATTAATTAATTAAAATTTTCATTTTTGTGGTCAGTCAATTGTATTGTACTTGTATATTTTTTTTATTTATTTTATTATTCATCAATACTTCTGGTTATATAATATACATAACAGATAATTTATCTTATAGTTACATCTTTCTGCTTGTCTGTTGTTAAGTTTGAATAAATTTATACCTTGTTGGATTTTTTCAGTTTAGTCGTTTCTAATTGAGTAAAAGCCCTTTGATTTTCTATAAAAATATAAATGTGGCAATAAAATGTGGCTTCCATTCCCTTTTCCACAAACTCTATTTTTCATCTTATCATTACAGCATTTATGACAGAGGTATCTGGGTCAGATGCTGTGAAATCACACCATAGTTCGAAGGGGCACAAAAGCTTGGTGAGTTTTACTGTGTTGTTTTTACTATCAGTTTTTGTCCAGGAAACATTTCTTTAATTCTTTTTTTAGAATTTTGTAAATGGATGGACCTTTTCCAGAAATATTTATCATTTTTAGCGTTTTATAGAATTGTTCTAAAAAGTTATAATTTTATCTATTTTTCTACTGTTATTTAGTCTGTTGATTTTACTACTACATGTGTATATATCGACCTTTTTCTCTAAATAGAAGCAGGAAGAAGTATCTGATACTTAGTTGGTATAATTGATTTAAATTTCTACAAAATATTTCATAATTGTATTGTCCCCTTGGTTAAGTATATACAATTTTTGTACTACATATATATTTGTTACAGAAGTTGGAAGAATATTGTTTATTTTATATCATTTTTGTAGAAGTCTATTTTGGAGAGCTAAATTTAACTCAGTGTTTATTATACTATGAATATTATATACTGTGACAAACAATATTTTAGGAAGGCCAGTTTAATATGAAGGTATGGACCACATGAGACAATTTTTATTTTCTTGTTTATTGAACTAAGTGCAAACAATATTGGATGACCTTTTTCTGCTTTTCTTCTGTTATGTAATGCCCAATGAAATATTTCTTTTTAATGTCTATAACTTAACTTAACTATGTCTGAGCAAGCTACATTTCTGATACACATTTCTTTTCCAAATGGAGAAAATGTAATAAAGTTCATGAACAAAATGTAAAGTATTGGTGCAAAATTGTTTTTAATGGGGTACAATGGCTTTTGCCAAACTCAAGCAAATGAAAATGGTATGACTAGCCCACATCTTTAATTTTATTCAGCAAAATCTACTTAAATACACATTCCTGGTGCAGAAGTGTATTATATATACTCTTAATAGTTAGAAATTAGTTCAATTAAGCAATTGTAAGACTTTTAACCAAAGTGCTTATTATAATACATAATGATAAAAAACCTTTGCCTGACTGCACAATCGTCATATTTTTCCATAAACAATTGAATAAAAATGTCTCTGTGGATAGAAGGAGTAATGATATTTGTTTGTCGCTTTTTTATGTCAAACTACCAGCAATGGCTGTTATGCTGTGTGACTTGAGAAAATCTTTTGAACTATGTTTTTAATTTTGTGTTAAACTGGAATGTATAAGAAATATAATCCGTGTATACTGAAATGTTAACAAGATATGATGAGTGTGCAAAAATGTGCTAAGTTCATTTCTAAAGGTAATCTGAGTACATGGGTATGTTGAGATCAACAGACATTTATGCCTTAAATTTAACAAACATTGTGTATTTGAATTGTTTAGATTGAAACATGTAACTTCGTGGGCAGTGTTATTGATACTTAACACAATTAATTCAATAACTCCTAATTTGAGTCCAGTAATAAATATTTTCTCTCAAATTTAAGTCTTCACTCAATTTTTAAGATTTCTCTCAAGTAATGGCTTTGCATGGCTTTTAATGCTACAATTTTGAATGATGGTTCAAATTAAGTAAAAACTTTTGGAATTTTGTACTTAAAGGGTCAATACTAAATGTATTTATACATTTAAAATGATTTCAAATATTTATCGGGTAGGATGATCAAATTTACTTTTTGACTACTGGATTGGAAAAAGAAGGTGTTCGTATGGACATGATCTCGGTATTGTACATAAAGCACACATGTATTTTTGGGGATTTGGATGTCACAAGCAGTCAATTTATTATTACATATATGTACAGGGCTATGGACATTTTATTTACTTAAATTTTATTTGTTTAGACTTTTTATAGCATAACGTCACAAACAACACGAATGCACTATGAATATACATGTACATACACAGGGGAACAGATGTATATTTGTATAACTGTAAGGGAGCTAGCACATTGAAGAGATAGTCTTTTATGGTGTATTAAGGCCTAAGATGTCCACTGAGATAAAATACACAATTATTATAATACATATATATGTATACGTTTTATATGATAAATGTGTGTATTTGTTTTTGGCCCATGTTGCCTTTTTCAGTCATTGTGTACCATCTATTCAATGTGCTTACCACCTGTATATAATCAGCAGCATATTTATGGTGTCTGAATGTCTATATAAATAATATAATTTTTATGTGTTTTTTTAATCAGGGATAATTATTGACTTTGTTCGGTACAAGTCTTACATATCTTTATAATGGAATTAGGCCATCATTGCGTAAATATTGTGTGTTTAATGTGAAACTTTTGATCTTTTACCTCAATTTTCTCCAATTTTTTTGTAAAGGCCTTACTTTAGTTAAATCATAATAGAAAAAAAACATTGTTAATAGGGAAAATCTTCCTTTCCGAATTTCCACCTAGTCGGTACCACAGGCCTGTGGTCTGTACAAGTCCTGATTAGAATGGTAATATCATTCACTATCAAGTTCCAGTGACTAGGATTTGTTCTTTGTTTTAACCAGATGTGGTGTTGATTTTGAGTTTGTTTGATTTTTATTGTATTTTGTTTTGCAAATTTGTTTGCAGGGTGATAGTAAATTACTTCAGGTAACTCAGGGTTATTGATAATCATGTATATACGAGGAAAATTCTGTATCTGTGTACCATATCTATTAGATTCACAAGCCTCTAATTCTAACATAGAGTTTCATGATCTTAGGTATAAATCTCCGAGGTTCAGCAGACCAGTCTAAAAGTGTCTGATTGGTCAATTTGAATTAAGATTTGAAATTGGCCAACCACAAGGCTGAATTCTTAGACTGGTCTCCACAGTGAGTTTTTGATTATCTTGGTCTTTCAGTTTTAGAAATGGTAAGTGTTAGCTCTAAGATGAGTAGAACTTATTTGTTCCATTGTTTCTGTAGCGTCTGTTATGTACGGTATTGTCAACTTTTGTGTTATTGGGGTAAAAAACGTTTTAAAAATGTAATACATTAGAATATTCTGTTAGATTCTCTATTGTAGACATTTGTTTTTGTGACATAGCTCATATATATAACTGTTAGTACTCTGTGGCTATGGGACTTATACGTTTAAAACACTGTGATAAAGAAAAAGGACTACAGATCTATAGTTCACAGAGTCATATATAGATAAGACACATAGAATTTAGGATAACTTTTCTTTAACCTTGGATTCTCTGGTAATAATGTGAGTTTGTCAGTTGATTGCTGAGGTACGGGCAGTCCAGAATCACAATGTTGGTCAAATGTTGACATAATTTTGTAATGAAATGACAAAATGAAAGATGATTGAAATATTTCTAATTTAGGCATAAAAAGTTTGTTTGTTTCCGGTTACATGCTCATTAAAAAAAGGGAAGGTACCCGGTAGGTTGGGGCTTTTTTCTGCTCTTATGTGGAAAGGTAAATATGGATGTACCATTCCTTGGGCCTAATCAAAAGTCTAGGGTAGTGGGAAAAAATTGGCGCTGGTTGGGTAACCAGAAACAAAAAATCTTTTTTACACCTTATCATAAAATGTAGCCGGTATTGTTCTACAAATCAATGTTCTCACAATGTATAAGATATTTCTACAAACTAAAGTTTTTGAAAGCATTTTGTGTAGAATCAAGTAGTTTTTTCATTTCCAAGCTCAAAGAGCTGCTGAAATAAAGATTATTAGCTGCACTTTGTGCTCCTATGCTTTAGACAGAAATGCACTGTTAGAATAGAGGTCTGCCTATATAAAATTCTTCAGTATCCATACTTCTCTGGAAAGATTAAAATAGCTTATCTATGTACATGCATACACAATTCAGAATCAGCTCATACAGTCATGTATATACAGTGCAACCTCTCCAAAGCAACACACTTTGGGAGAAGCAAAAGTATGTTCTTGTTGAGAGGTTTTTGCTCTAGAGAGGTTAAATTAATAGTTAAATCATGCAGTGGGAAAAATCATGCAGATGTTGAAGAGAGTTTGTTGCTCAAGAGAGGGTCACTCTTCAAGAGGTTGTACTGTAGTTGTATCATTGATGTTTGTAAATCAGTACATGTATATAGATTCTAAATGTCCAGTCTATAGCTGCCCCTTTTTACATACACATCCAAGAAGGCTGCAATGATTGAGATTTTTTACCAGTTAAATAACGACTTGGTTTGATGACCACTTAGAAAAACAGATGAATTGAATCATAATATAGAATGTGTACCTAAATTTCTGTGCCGAAAGTGATGTACATAAACTCAGTGTAGAGAATTCAAGAATGCACCAAATATATATATATTTTTTTGTATATAAAATGTTAAAAAATATCCGAGTCAAGTAAATTAATAATGAAAAATAATCAACATTTCTTAAATAATATATGATACCTATGAAATGTTGATTATTTTTCATTATTTTTTTATATATACATGTATATGTATATTTAGAAATTTGCTGATAAGCAGTTACATAGTAATTTAAACACTTTAAACATGTAGAAAGATGCATGATGCTTTACAACCTATTAATAAGGCATAACATAATGTATTAATAGTACTTTTTTATTTTTCTGAGATTTTGTTTGTATTTTTACATAATATTATTTTATGTTTTTTACATACATCTGTAAGAGTTTGTAGATAGATTTTAATTAAATAGATCTTTATAATATTTTTTCCCTGTCCTTTTTTATAGGATTAATCAATAAATTTAACTTTTGTTCTTCATTCTAATTTTTGCAATTTTTCTGAATTGTAGGACTTTGTTGATTCTTTGATTGAGACGCGGAAGAAGAGTTTGGAGTATTGTCAGTTCCCTGGATTCCGTCACGGTGAATTAATTGAGTTACCTGGACAGCTGGAATCTCCGCCCATTCTACACAGGGTCACCAAGGCACAAGATTTTAATGTAAGAAAGGGTGCATGTTTTTTTGCTTTCATCAGATCTTATTTCCCTGATGTCATTTTCAGAATCTAAGCACCAAAACCTTGTTCTGTTATGGTCTTCAAAAATGCTAATTTTCAGCAGCTTCAACATTGATTTTTTATATCTAAAGCTTAGAAAGTAAAAAATACTATTTTGTGATATTTTTCAGCCTGGTTTCAAGAAGTTCTGGAAGAAGTTATTCTTGTCTGAGGCGTCGGTTGCAGTGATGCAAGATTCTTTCTGGTGGTTCTTTCTTGATAAATTTGATGTAAGTTACATTTCTGACAAAATTGTTCACATTTTACCACCAAACAGTCTTAAATTGTAACAAGAGTTGCCAGGTCACAAAATACTCCCGTCAAGGGCCATAACTCAGAAGTGCCTGGGTTGATTGGGCTGGTTATCGAACTTGACCGAGAGCTCATGGCCATAAACATTTCCATTAAGTTCGGTGAGGATCCGAATAAAACAGTTTGAATAAGAGAGCAGACACCATTGTGGACGCCACCCGCCCGCCGTGGGTTTCCCCTGCGTATAAAAATTAATCTTGAGAGCAGGTGGCAAAGTTGTTTAACTTCATACTGGTCTTCAGGCTGACATTTTATATTTATGTATAACAGACCCTAATACAAAATTTTAATATTCATACAGAGAGGCAATATTACTAGCTGGTACTATTTTCTATAATTGTATCTATAGTATTTTTAATTTATTGGATGTTTACAAATTCCAAAATTACAGAAAAATCTTGTATATAGTGCTAGTGCTATTGTAATTTGCAAGCACAGATTCTAGTGTACTGATATTTAAAATTAGAATGCTAATTGAAAAGATGAAAGTAAAAATAATGAAATCTTCGTTAATGATAAAAAAAATTGTGGTTACTTCACACCTGTGTTTGCAGCCACCTCAGAATAAAGGTCATCCTGTGATTAAAGGTCATCCTGTGATTAAAGGCCATTTTAAAAAAAAACTATTGATTATTTAGAACCAACTGAGCTCCAGATAAAGGCCAACTGTTAATAAAGGCCATATTTTGTCTTTCCCAAAGGTGACCTTTTTTCACAGGTTTGACTGTAGATATGTTGCCTTCTTATTCCTTGTTATCTTTAAAAGTATGTTGTCTGTGATAAGAAAATTATATAATTTAGAGAATATAGAAATCACTTAATATTGTAATGTATGATACATCAAGCGACTATAGCAAAACTTTTGTAACTTATTGTACATGTATTTTGAAGCAGTTACAAAAGTTTTAATATTACAATCTCACTTTGTATATACAGTAATGTATTTTTGTTTGAACACTGTAACTTTATACGCTCATTTTGTGTTATATATTTCCTATGTACCATGTTTTTAGAAATGGTTAAAATATGAATAATAATAAATAAATAAATAGATAAATAATAACCTTCACTAAAAGATCATCACACTGTCTGGTTAAAGATAGCTTTATTTACATAATATTGACTAACTTTATTTTAGGATTGTAAAAGTTTACTGTATAATTTCTTTTTAGCCCGCTGTAACGTCACCCGATACGGTAAGGTCAATCGCTGAAACTGTTTAATCAAGCTTATTGTCATTTTTAGAAGTGTGGTGGAGGGGTTGTGTTGTGAGGGGAAATTAGGGTCCACAATTTATGTATTTCTTACAAATTTAATAATCTGTAACATTCTGGATACTGTATACAAACTTGTATTCATTAATTAATATCAATTGACAGTATGGCTGCTTCATTGTAAAATTATGTGAAACTCTATCATCAATTGTTTGGGTTTTTTGCTGAAGGACTAAACAAAATTTTGTTTCTGGTAAAATACTCATTAGAAATATGGTAGTTACGGCTCTTGAAAGCGTGTAGAAAGGTAAATAGTGAGAAAATGGATGTACTGTTTCCTGGGTTTGATAAAAACATGTTCATTATTAATAAAAAATCTCTGGCTGCTGGGAAAAAATAGGGTAGGTCGGGAAACAAACAATTTCTTTTTTACACCAACTTGTCATGTTGTTATTTCAGAAATCTAACCCTGTTGACAAGAATTTATTGTATGATAGAATTGCTGACAGTTATGTAGCTCTCTTCACCAGTATAAATGAGGATGTGAAGGACAAATTCCTAATGGTTAGTACTTGTTTTCTGTGGTGATGTTAAATAAAGTTCATCAATATCTTATTGTTACAAAAAATGTTTCTTCAAGGGAGTTAATTTCAGACTGAGTGAAGAATTAATTAAGTTGGAGTTAACTCCCTTGCACAAATTACAAATTAGTTGCTAAGAGCCTTTTGTCTGGTCAGACCAATTTTGACTACATTTACATTGCATCCTGGAAAGCCTAGTTTTGTTGCCCTGTCTTGTTTGGGAAGGTTTTTTAGTAGGATGTGATTTTTTCACCTACAGCATCTTTTCCTGCTTTAACAATGAGGGGGAAAACTCCAGGCATCCACCTTCTGTCGACTGCTTGCTGGACACACATGTGAAATTACGTCCCTGGTAGGATTCAAACAGGGCTAGTAAATACTAGTCAGAGGCCATGACCAGTGCACCACATGTGATTCTTTTAAAGAATATGTTCATAAAATGTAAATGATCTGCCCTAGCTGTCATTTATTGCTGACTTCTATTAATGCACCTTTCTTTTCAGGCCTACCCTGATTGTTTAGCTCAAGCCGTATTTTCTGCCTATTGGGAAGCTTTTCCTGAGTCACGTTCCAAGTTTGATGACAATCTGAGACAAGAATTAGTCAATGTTATCAGTGAATGGACTACTGGTATGAAATAGCGACGTTATGAAGTACTTCCATATCATCTAATTTCTCTGGCATGAATTTTCACACATGAAAAATAATATTTTTACATGGCCTTATATTTGCTAGTTCTAGGTAAAAATCATCATTAATATTATGAAAACATGAAAAAAATAGTGCATTGAAGTCATTTGACTGCAAGACAACGTTTTTGAGGACGGCCCTATTTGAAATGTGGTATGGTAAATTCTGTACATGTACTTATGAAAAATAATTTCAAGAGCCTTTTCTGACTCATCTTGTATTTTATTAGGGGTTAAACCTGTACCAGGAACGTTTAAAGGATGGAAAGTAAGACGTCTACAATCCAGACCACCTAAGGGCCTTGAGAAGGAAAGTACAAAAACTGCTGAACAGATGATGCACGCTGCTGCTCTCAACAAAAAGTGTAAGATTCTAATTGACTGATAAAACATTGGAACGACCAATTAAAGTCTGAAAGCATCGAAGTCTGCACAAGTTTTCTTGAATGTTTAATTCAAATTGTAAAAATAAGTCCATCAATTATGGAACCAATGTTACGTCTAGAAAGATGAGGAATGTTAATTTATTTTGTAATTCGATTTTAGAAGATATTTTAGCAAACTGAATGGTTTTTTTTTCATTGTTTTTCTGAATACAAATGTCAAAATACTGTGATAATCTTGTGAATCCACTTAGCTTTAAAATATAGAGAAAGTGGTTTTACCGTTTCTTGGAACTAATAAGATAGGGTCAGGGATAGATTGGATCACCAGAAACAAACAATTTTTTATGCCTTATGTTATGTCATAACATATTTTAACTAATTTTTTTTTTAGTGGATTATTCCCTGGACATTGACTCTTTTTCCAAGATGGTGGATCGTCTCGGTACAGATCATGTGGCTTATGGTATAACGCCACCTGGTGTCACTCGAGATTTAACCAGAATGACATATACTTCATCTCAGGGGCAGACAACTCTCTCACAATCCAGACTGGCTACTGCTGGTACTGACAAGAGGAAACCAGTCGAGGTAAGCTATGGTTAGGTTTCACATTCAAAAGATTTTATTTGTGATCTAATCATATACAGTCATGGCTCTAAACCTCTTGCCCAATGTTCCGAGCTCGTAAATTTTATTGGGACTTGTGAACTTTCTCATTATTATGTTTTCGAGCTAGTGGTACAAATGTATATTGTTTATTTTCAGTAGGCCACTTACAGCTCAGGAAGTTCAAACACTGTTAGGCACTATACATAGAAACTTGAAATTAATTTTTCAGCAGTCTTGTATTGTTATTATAGGTATGTTCATACTAAAAACTTGAATCTTGAAAAAAATCCTGTTTACTGTAATATTTTTATTACTTTTATTTTTTGTTTTATTTTACAGTCACATCAGATTGGACCTGGACCTACATATGAGAGGGTAAAATTTAACACTCAAGGTAGAAGCCCTCTGATATCCCACTACCTGCACGTACGACGTCTCAAAGACCTTCATCAACCAGGAAAGAAAGTTAGACGTACAGAGATAGTGAAATTGCCATCCCCTGGTCCAACGTATAAACAATTGATACAGAATACCCTTTCTATGACAGATGCTCTAAGTAAAGAATATCAAAGGTTAGCTATAAGTTTTCTTTATACAGTGCCACCTCTTGAAAGCAACACTCTTTGGCAGTAGCCAAGTTATGTTGTTGTTGAGAGGTTGTTGCTATAGAGAGGTTAAATAAAGAGTTATATCATGCAGTGAGAAAAATCATGCTGTTGTTGTAAGGAGGTTGTGGGTCAAGAGAGGGCTGCTCTGGAGAGGTTGAAATGTAATCAAAATTTGTTGTAGTTTTTCTATTATTTTGTCTCACCAATAATACTTCTATTCTATGGAGATCTTGTCAGTTTTTTAATTAATCTTAGTCTACTATTCATTTGACTGGTTTTATGTAATTCATGCTTTTTTTTAACTTCATGTCTTGAGAACTGTAAACATTCCTATCTCACTTCCTCAATTCAAGTTGAGCATACCCTATTTTAAAAACTTCAACATCTGTTTGTACTTTGTATGCTTTTTGTTTTAATTTTTTCTTACAAAAATATCAGGTACTTTTCTGAGAAGAAATCAACTATGTGTACTGTAATCAATGGTTGATTGATTATAATTATTAACATATTTGTTATGTTAGTGTGTTAATTAATATGAAGATTATGTTTGAATATTTGCAAAGTGAAGCTTCTTGAGATATGTTTGACTTTCTGATTCATTTAAGAATTGATTTAAACCAGGTGCTTACTAAGCCCTTTTGATTCACCAAATTTTAACGATATAACACTTTTCTAAGCTTAGAGACCTGGGGCCGTATTTATAAAGCTTCTTAACTTAAGATTTTCTTAAATTTTGACTTAAATGCCTGAAATCTGTTCATTTTGCTCTTAAATTTGATAAATATCTTAAGTGTTATTTATAAATGATCTTAGCTTTATTTTTAACTTAAATATCGACTTATTTTAAGATAGCTAAAAAGGTATCTTAAATGTTTTAAGAAATTTTTTAAAGCATGCACATTTTGTTTACCAAATCACCAACAGGACAAAAACAAATACTATTAACTAAAGTTACAGAGGGAACTAGATTTTATATTGCATTTTATTGATAAGTCCTTATATTTGTTATTTATCACCCAATGTTTCGAAGAAATCTATCCTGTTAGGACCGATTCTACAGCAGTTATTCATATAATATCCAAGTTTCAAATTTCAATATTTACCTATGAATTCTAAGTATGATTCTCGTTTAAATTTATAAATACCATACGTAATTCCATCTTATTTATTACTTTCGTTTCTTTTATAATTACATTTGGGCTTGAATAACTGGTGCACCCTATAGGGATCCTTTCAAGGCAAAGAATATCCATGGTTAGATGTTAACAAACACTATATCAATATTTCCATCTAATTATGTACAGTCTTGCATACCAAATTTCATCAACATATTTTGACTTTTCTGTTACCAAAGCAACCGTAATTTTGACCAAGGAGAAAAATAACAACCAGAGATTTTCTAGGTAAATAAAAATTCCGGGTGCATGCCCCCGGATCTCCATAGAGGGACCCTGGGGCTGGACCTCCCTAGAGTGCCCCGACTTAAATTTGTTTCTGGCTACGCCACTGTGTACACATGTATATACGACTCATTGGCGTAATTATAACACTGTCATTATCAGCGACATCATTAGGAAATTTGTGACATTTAACACACATGTTGCATGATAAAGGGAATATAACGTGCTGAATTTATTATTGATATATTTATCTTATATTCTTACAGATGTGCGGGCGCGAGCGTGATAGAAATCATTTCGGTCCTATTTTTAGAAAGGAAAACCCCGGAATTCCGTAGCAACGACATCTTAAAACATCTTTTAAATTAAGAATTTTCTTTACTGAAATATTTCTTAAGTGCGTTCATAAATATCACTTATCTTAAGATAAGATTTTTTCCTAGCTTAGCTAATTTAAACCGAGTTTAAGAAAATAATTAAGATGCTTTATAAATACGGGCCCTGTTTTAAAATATAAGGCCCTGATTGCAAACAAAGCAATTTCAAGGTTACTCCGTGAGTAAGGATTTGTGTCCATCCATAATTTTTTCTCTCAATTATTGCTACATGTATATAGTCATAGAAAAAAAAATATGAGAAAATTTATAGATTAGTTGCTTGTTGTAACAAAATGTATTAGAATGTCTTTAATTAAGTTTGAATTGAGAGGATTAATAATCTTATTGTTTTGTTTTGTACTTTTCAGGATATGTGATCAAACTGACCAAGAGATATTAGATTTAGAGAAGAAACAACGAGACACCAACAGAGAGTTTAACAATCTAACTAAAGAACTTATGTTCACCAAAAATCCAGTAGATTTGCGTATTCTTAGTGATAAAATCATTGGACTAAGAGTAAGTATTGTAAACACTATCAAACCTGTGAATAAAGGCCACACTTGGGAAAGACGAAATGTGACCTTTATTGACAGGTGGCCTATATTTGGAGGTCAGTTTGTTCTATATAATACATTTTTTCCAAGAGTGGCCTTTGTTCAAAGGATGGCTGCAGGTCTGACTGTACATTTGTTTCAGTGTAATATCCTGAGAAAGAAATGATGAGGCCACATGAATGAATATATTTGTTTGCTGGCCCTTTACTGACAAGCAAAACATTTGTGTCACAAAATTCAGTCTTCATAATTTTTTTTGCTTGTCATGAATTTTTTTATGATCCCACCATTCGAAATGGTGGCAGGTTACCCCTGTCTGTACATCCGTCCTTTCCTAAAAATCTACAATCTATAGTGTAAGGAAACAGCAAACAATGAATTAGGTGAGGCCTTTCCCAAAAGTAGCACGAAATTATGAAATGCTATGAGGTCAAGATATTCTTGCTATTTACCTTGTAAGCTTATTCGTTTAGAACACTTTGATTTCTCATATATGCTAATTTTAAGCCATTTATCAATAGTGTGTCTGTTTTCACTGATCCATTAAGTGTGTCTGCATTTGTTACAGATCAGTTTTAAATATGTTATTTTCAGACATTTCATCTGTAAATTTACCCTTAGGAAAGATAATAATTATCAGTCATAAATTTTTACACCATTTTATGCAAGTTTGTCAAGGCCTGATGCTTACATGTAATGTCTTTTTGTGAGAAATCTTTAATGTTTAATCCATCTTAGTTTCCTTTCATAGTCTTATGTACTTTTAAGTGAAAGGTTTGTGTAAAATTGTTGTAACTCAGTTATTGTTGATGGAGCAGTTAAAACAGTTTTGTGTCAAACTATTGATGTCTGTTTTTATCTCATCAAAGAATACACATGTTTTACATTTACATTGTTTAAAAACTCGCCTTATATTGTATGCTCAGCATTCATGTGTACCTGTTTATGTATATACAACTATTTTGCTTCTAGAAACACACCCATGAGAAGGTACCAAGATTGAGCTAGATCAATTTTTTTTACCCCACTTTAGTGCATGCTGAAAAATATTCCTTTAATTACGATTTTCATGATATTGTTCAGCTCATAAAAACATCAAGTTGAATCACAATTTGAATTAACATCACATGTTTAGTTGATGCTGATAATCACTTTCCAAAATCACTAATTTAGCAGGAATTATACATACAGCTGTGAACAGGTTAGCTGCCTGGTTTCCACCATGTTCCACATAAAATAACAATCCTTGATTACTGTGTTAAGTTCTGTGATTCAATAACCTGATTTTATTCAAGAAACAAATAATTGCAACAAGATTTTGTTTGAATGCTTTTTTGCCAAGCTGCTGTAGTATTGTGCATAGAACCAGAATTACAAAGCTGTCATTGGTCTGAAAGTTTATGGTGTTTTAAAGCTTGGAGCCAGGGAGCTGTAGTACCCATTTTAGGTCCAGGGTAAAGCCCTGGCTTGGGTTCCAGGGAACCTGGTGCATTCAGGAGCTCCAAAAATATTTTGGTATTTGAAGACTTGTAAGAGCGAAAGTTTTAGCTAAAGATAAAGCTATATATGTTCCAAAGTCTATGTGAATCATCTTTAATTGAAAAATTGCAAAAATACCATAAAAAATAATATTTTCGGCAGATATTTGTTAATTGCGTGTGTCAGACTAAGGTAGTTAGGTGTCGACAGATACAGAATCATGTTGTGCTGCTGTGTCTTAATATTTCATACTGTAACTATTTTCAATGCTAAATGTTTCATATAATATTAGGCTTTCTGTAAGTTAGGATGTTTTGTCTGTTTTATGGAGTGCTGTATCTAGGCCTGTGTTTATTTATGTCATGATATAATTTGCAATTTTTGAATTCTATTAAAAAACTAATCAATTTTACAGAAATTTGATCATACAGGTAATTTCCTGCACTGTATATCAATGCAATGGTTTATTTATAGTACATCTTTGTTTTACAATACATGTTTCTTATTTTTTTCAAATGAGAATACTTTAATCTGATTGGACAGTATGCGTCCACATGACTTTTATTCACTGCTGAATACTACACAATGTGTTTTCTCTTGTGAATACTATATATAAGAAATTATCACAATTTATATAGATGTGTTGCAGTGCTCTTGTAATGTTTGTATTGTTGAATTGTATTTGTTTATCCTGATTTTGCCAACTGTATACTCATTTGAAACATGGCTTTTTCCCCCACAGCACCGAGTGTTGACGCCTTTGGTAATTGTCTGTCTGGTTGCTTTATAATAGGAGATTCAGCATGGTATAATGCAGTCTAAGACGACACGTTGGATTGTCCGATCTTATTGTTTTGTCTTTGGTCATTTTGCAATTTGCCAAAAAAGGCAAACATCGACATTTGCTGATTTATGGCTATTTGTATGTAAATCTTGTGTGTGATTCCTGAACAAGATTTGGGATAAATGCTTATGCTGACTCTCCTATTTGTGTTTTAACACTGCATGTTCGTGCTAACAAAATATGCAATGATTTTTAGCTCGGCTGTTTTCAAAGAAAAAGTCAAGCTATTGTGATCACTGCCGCGTTTGTGTCTACATAGTCTTTGCAAAAACTTTGATGTAGATCATAACTCAGACAGGTGGACTAGAATTCAATGTTAGCAAACAACAAGTTAACTTCTTAAAAAGTCAGATATTGTTTTGATGAAAACAAATGACTAACAATTACATGATTACTAAGTAAATGATAAATACAAGAACAATTTAATGCTTGTATGCTAGTCACAACTCATTTGGGTAACTTTACAAGATTCTTAAAAAGCAGAAACCTCTCAGAAATTGGATTAAAAAATGTATCTGCTTGATGTGACCAAGTGACTGATCATGATAACAATCATTTCTGTATTTTGATTCATCTATGTTTATTATTGATAGATTCCAAGGAGCTTTGGCACTGCCATTTGTCGACAGTTTGTCCACAAATTAAATCACTCAAAAATATGTTATTAAATATGTAAAGTGTTTAAAGCATATTTTTGCCGGGTTAAATACTGTTATAATAATTTATAAGTATAGAAATATTTCAGACTTATTTTAAAGTTCTCCAAAAACTAGAATTCTCAGAAAACTGAACTTTTGTCTCAGTCTGGAAGGGGTCTGGTATTCTTTAGGGGTTATACTGTACAATGATTCACTTGTATGAGCATGTGATTAGAAACATTACATATATTTGTAACAGAGTGAATTTAACACACATATACATTTCTAAAATTATCAGTATTTTACATGTGAATGATTTTGTAGTATTATTTCATCTAATGACATTATCCTAGAATCAATGGTTTTCTTTGTATAAATAATTGACTTAAAACAACTGTTTTTGATGTACATTTTGTGTAATAAATTGAATAAGTGTTTTTTTTCACAACCGAATATTTTCAAAGATACTTACAAGATAGATACATCTGTTGTCAGTTGTTAGTACCACATATTTTTGTATTGGTTTCAATTTTCAAAGATAGTACAAAATTTAATGATATTTCAAAAATCAAAACTACAAAATAATTTTTGTTTATTTGAGTGAGTCACACAACCAAGGGATTTGTCATGTAATTTAATCATACAACCCATGTATGTATTATATATAGGTTAAATTTGGAAAACATTTCCAAACAGTGATGCTTTACATTTAAATTATGTTACAAGTCCCTTTGCACAATCCCAGTGAGATTTTATGCTTCATGTAAAGTAATCTAATGATGATTTGTATTTGAATTTGCCAATAAATGTAATAATGATACTCCATAAAGACCATAATCTTGATATTGTCTCCTTATTGTTACAGAACACAGTTATTTATGATCCTACACACTGTACAGTATGGTTAAACAATCCTTTATAGGGTATTTTATGTGTAAATTACCATCTATCATTACAGTAATACATCATAATTTATTGTGTATGATTTCTGCCATTATCATTATAGGAAAAAGATAGAGAGACTCCGCTGTTACAGGAAGATAAACTGCCGGTGGTATCCGACGAGAATACTGACGATGATAGTGCCTAACATGATTGAAAGTATAGATAGATTTGTCTTAATGGCCGCTTTTCATAGTACAGTCAAACTTGTTTAAGCCGCCACCTCTGAATAAAAACCACAAGGTGGATATTGGCCATTCTTTAAAATCTGTCCTTAATTATTTATAACAAAATGACCTCCAAATAAAGGCCACCTGTCAATAACGGCCACATTTTATACTTCCCAAGGGTGGTCTTTTTCACAGGTTTGACTGTACATGTAACACAAGTACTAGGTTCAGCATGAACTGAATTCTGTGTATTAAGTTTTGTTTTAATAAAATGCAGGCTCATGGCTAAAACTTCACTGATTTTTTTTTACATTTTCTTTTCTTTACTTAAGTGTTATTTTGGTGCTTATATACATTTAGGCCTCAATTTGTCTTATTGCAGCTATGGGCCTGAAATGCACACACAAATTATTGTTCCTATCACTTAATGTCATGATAAACTTGTGATTGTAATCATTGTGATATATTTTTGTAGATTGGCCATTTTTTTATCAGCCTGTACGTATCAACTAATTGATGACTTATTTAATACGGGGCTTGCCTGTATCAGGGCTGTATCTTAGCCCTCTACAATGATTGACTGCCTACTTTACCGACATTTATCTGTAGAAATGTGTTTTACTTTCTTTTTCTCGTCAATCATTTGGAAAAGTTCATTTGCGATAATTGGATCAATCAGATTCCCAGCTGGTAACAGGAAGTTGATTTTTCTTAATACACATGTTTTTTGCCTGATTGAAAATAATTTTTTTTATTGAATTCTTCTCAACAGAGAAAATAAAGTGTTAAAAATCTTACAAACCCAAGCAGAAATATTGATGTAAAAACGTGGCATATGATTGATTTATGAGTACTCTTTCTTGACTGTATGTATATTCATATGATGGAAGCTTATTTTTGAAGAATTGAGTGAGTCCAATATGATAATCTAGTTATGAAAATTGAGAAGGTAAATCTTATTTAATATTGTATTTGAATAGAAATATTTTTATAAAATAAATGCAAATCTCATTCATTTGTTGTTCAGAACTTAAGGTTTTCAAATTTATTTCGATCCCAAGAAAGAATGCTGTCATGTGATTGGTCAGTTTTAAGACAATTTCAGAACCAACCAATTAAATGCTGAATTTTTAGTCTAACCACCAATCTTGTGATTGGTCAATTTTAAGATGATTGCAAAACTAACCAATGAAATGCAGAATATTCTTACCAGTCACCAATCTTTAGATTAATCCCCAGACTATATGATTCTCATTCATACTTAGAGATGGTGGTGAACTTACTAATTACTCTACTTGTTATCAGTGGAAACATCACTAAATGACCATCAGTAAATGGTCCTAGTTAATTCCTACAATTTACAATATTGCTAATGATCATCTAGATGCAGCTAACTGGTGGATATTGGTTACACATTGAATGAGATGAGATGATTTTCTGTCTTATTGATTCTCTTTGATTTGTGGTTCAATTACTGGCTATCAGAGATAGTCATCTACTTATAGACCCTAAATGTTGCAGTAAACATAATTGAACTGGAAATGAAATCCCTGCACCAGGATATCTTAATTACTCAAATGTTGTCTTCATAAAGTCTCATATTTCTTCTATGTTATATCCAGTTGTTCTGCTTTTCAAGGGATTATTGCCATAGCAACAGTTACTGGCATTAAACTTTCCACACCATCTGATTTGCATGCTTATACAATAAATCTGTTATTGTTTAAGAATTCATGTAAGGTTGAATTAATTTATTGCAAAAATTATCCATTAAAGGAAGTAAAATGTTCTAACAGTTTTATTCAATTTTTTAATTTCATAGTTAATATAAATCATTGCCTTAAGTGAAAGTAGTTCAATTTATTATTTACTTATATCAAGTTGTCAAGTTCGCTGATTTTGAGCTGAAATATCATAAATTACATAGCACAATGTTTTATTTTAAGCTACCGGGAGTACTATTTGCTGGTAAGCCCTTTATTTCCATAATCTCTACTGTGGAAAAATGAGATACACTTAAATCCATCCACTTAAAATTTGATGTATAAATATGTAAATGTATGTTTTGATTGTTAAATGTTTCCATTATTCAAGCTAATGAAACAACAATGGTTATATAATTTATCTAGATGGGGGTAAATATTTTTTCATGTCACGGGATTCAAGTAATTGATCTACCTAATCTGGTTTTCATTAATAAATCTTCTTTGGTTTACTCTGAAGCAGCCTTCAGAAAGCTATACCTATGGATGGATTACCTGTCTAATTTATTTTTCTATCAACAAAAGCTTGTTAATTCGTCTACATTTCATTTTTTGTACTCAGCATTTGATGATGAATTGTTAATATTTGTTACTAGCTGAAAATGTTATCAAATACATCACAATTCTAGAAGTCATATTATCACAGAGAGCATTAATTGCAGAAATTTGTGACCATTGACGTTTTTTTTTTGCTTCAAGATAGCTTTCTGGAAATGTTCATGAAATCCAATAGACATAAGCTGATTAGTAGAGTTCAAAACACAGCAAACATGGACTTCTGTAGAGATTTCTTGCCATTCAATTTTCATTTTTTTTACATTGTACATCAACCTTTGATGCTGGCAATGAAACTCAATATTACATTTGTGTAAATCATTATGTACTCTTTCAGTATTCTTAATTAAGTGCTTGTATCACCGTCAGACTGTCTTGTCACATATTGATTGGTTATTAAACATAAATATAGACTCATATGTAACAAATGTCAGATGATATAAAATGGTATCATTTTTTTATTTACGATATTTTTACACTTTGTTTACTTATGTCAGTTATATAAACCTCTGTTTTGTCCTAATGAAATATCTTACCATATATAAATATATATTGTTGAATTATTTGAAGCAGGACGAATGCTTGTTGCATACCCTTGTTTAGTTTCTCTGAAATAATAAATGTTATAATTGCTATTTTAAAATGTGTACAATATTGAATATTCATAAAATATGTTATGTTGAAGAATATAAAGTATTAAAGTTTTGAATGAAACAATTTTTCTTTTGTTTTGGTTAAGTTATGCAAATCGCATACCAAGGTGGTACCCTATCGAAGACTGTTTTGTCCTCTATTTTTGTATGGTCAAATATGATGGGATTTGGAGAATACAAAAGGCATGCTTTTATACATCATTATTTGCTTGTATTAAAAGAAATACACAAGGCATGCTTTTATACATCATTATTTGCCTGTATTAAAAGAAATACACAAGGCATGCTTTTATACATCATTATTTGCCTGTATTAAACGAAATACACAAGGCATGCTTTATACATCATTATTTGCCTGTATTAAAATTAACCCAGAAACTAACATTTTTTAAGGACAGCATAAAGTTTTAAGTTCACCAAATGCACAACTGGTTGCAGGGTTGTCATAATGTCCTTTGTAAATTCCACGAATGCTGACAAAGAACTGTTGATTGAATAATTTGGTTCATAATCAGGACAACGAGTATGTTACCCCATGAAAATTGGTAGAAAATATTAACCCCAAATATTAGAAGGGGGGAAATGTTGGTACAATGCATAATACAGAATAAAAGGAAATTATCAGGTTGGAACTTAAGGTAGTCCTTTCCAAAGCATTTGCCTCACACACAAAGCTCAGAAATACATTATAACCCAATTGGAACAAGCAAATCTTCAAATATACTGTCCTTGTTATATACATTTGTATAATATATATACATGTAGGTAATACCTGGGACCATTATAAACCTAATGGTCACAGATAATACTGATCATTTGTTTGACAAATCTAAAATTCTGGAGGTCTTTCGAATCTTGCTAAGAAGTCAAACATGCATAATCAAAATATTTAAAGACTCGGTTATTTGAATAACATGGTTTTATGTAATCCTATCTGAATATTGACGGAAATGTTAATTACTCAAGCAATTATTGTTGTAGCTGATTTTGCCAGTTTAGAGATAAAATATTCAAAGTAGATTAATGATTGCTCGTTTTCTCCACATATTAATCAGCTTCTCTTTGCACAAATATGCGAACAAATTAGCATATATTTGGCCGGGAAATAAAGATATTACATTGTATTTTTATACAACAGATGAAAGGACAGGAAGATTGGTAGAGTGACTTGATATTCAATAAATTTCTTTATTATCTTAATTTGTCATTACTCCAATAGAGTAACGCCAGAATTTGGTCATATTTGTTTGTTTGTTTTTGTTTGTTATAATTCTGTGTGACTTTGTGTTCGCATACCAGTGTACAAACAATACAGCCAAACTTGTGTTAACATCCAACTCCGAATAAAGGCCAACTTGTAAATAGTGGTCATTCCTTAAAAAACTGTCATTGATTATTTAGAACAAAATGAACGGCAAATAAAGGTCACCTGTCGTTAGTTATGTTTTTTCTAAGGGCGACCTTTGTTCACAGGTTTGACTGTATATCACATACGATTTGAATTCAATACGATTAATGGACATGTGTGCAGCCCGCCCGGCTAGCTCAGTGGTTAGTGCTGATCTACTGATCAAAAGGTTGTAAGTTCAAACCACGTGCGAGCCTCACACTGTCCATGACAAAATAGACTGAATATATTACATCCTACGTTAAATTGTCTTCTACCTCTGAATTATGTGGAGTATCTTGGTAGAAGCTAACGGATAGAATATGGTTAGTACTGGATAAGGCCTAATGAAGTCCAGGGAAGCTGGTTAGGATAACTGCCCGCCACGATATAAATTGAAATACTTTTGGAAAATGGCGTTAATCCGATGAAATAAAAAAAAATGATGAACGTGTAGCATCACCACATGATATAAACAACGGCAACACAATCCACAAATAACACTGGACAATTAGATTAGTTCAGATAATTTGTACAAGGAGTCACTGACTACATACAGGTTGGAGAAAGAAATTAAATTACGCCGAATAATTTGACAATACCATTGTTGGCTGTGTTTAGTATCACAGCGGTGGAAGGCAATATACAATAGATTATTGGGTCATTAAAACCAGAAACTAAGTTACCGCCCGTTTTTGGAACCATTCATACTATGACAGCAACAGTGCCTTCAGAATTGAATGATTTGAAATAAATCAATCTGGCAGAACCGTACACCATTGTTCATGCTCATCAGAACAGGTTAATACAATCGTAGACATTTCAACACAACAAAATTGTTCGATTCTCGTCTCCCTCTCATGGAAATTGAATAAAGGAATGCCAAATGACTTTATCAATAAATTGTATCGCGTTTGAAGGACGAGCCTTGGAATTTGTTGCGACTTATAACAATATTGAACGTGTCAGAAAAAGGCGTTATGTCAAAAGTTTTATCAGGGAAACTGAACATAAATAATTAGCGAACTTTTGACGTGTTTTCCTAAAATAGTTTTTAGTATAAACCTGATCATTCATGTCTATTTCAAATTGTCTCGAGGGTGTATGGAAATATCACCGGAACGCACTTATTGCAGGATTTCTTTTTGTCCTTAAGCTCAGGGACTTTAATTAAAACCACGTGCTCTTCGATCTGGTTAATATTTACTACAATGAGAAACTCTACTTCCGGTTACCATTGTGCAATTATTCACTGAGAGAGTTCAATGTATTATCGATGTATTAAAACAAGCTAATTGTACTAATGCATGTTTTATGCCATAATGACAAAATACAAGACATCGAAACTAATCTACAGAACGTCAGGCAATGAGTTTGTTAAAGCTATAGGCTAAGTACTTGCCATAAAATAAACAGAAACTAAAAAAACATTCATTTCTCTTCGATCCTATAGCATTGTTTCTCACACATGTTGTGTTTGTGGGGGGGGGGGGGGGCGGAGGTATCGAGGCAATTGAGAATTTCGTATCGAAAGATGAATAACGAACCATCCCTTGAAAATATATACAAAGGTATCACATTATGACTTTTTAGTATCACATGTATATATACACGCCGAATGTTCAACTGAAAAATGCAATGTACTTTCAGAATGTCCACTGGGGTTTAAAACTTCGATCTCCTCTAAATCATTTAATTGTATATGTGTGATACACATTGGTATAGTTAAATTTTCTTATAGTCAAGGTCGAATATTGGACGATACCATTGTAAAGGTAAGTATTAGATACAGTACGAGTTTTTCTTCAAAAGTGTCTTCTTACAGACGTAAGAGGACGGTTCGCTTAGACAAACAACCAAAAAAAATTTGTCCGAGGCGAAGCCGAGGATAAAATGGTTGTTTGTCTAAGCTAACCGTCTTCTTAGCGTCTGTAAGGAGACATTTTTGAAGAAAATACAAGTACGTGTATCTGACTTATACGACGATAAAGGATTATGTCCACGTGAAAGTTGAGTTATTGACAAGTGAGAAGACGTAAGAAGACACTTTTTGAATAGCTCTGCTGGGGGTATAGTCGTATAATAACTGTAAATTGATTGCCCAAATCATTTTAAATCCGTAGTGAAGTGTCATTCACGTGAACCAGAGTATTGGATAAGGTGGCATGTACATACACATAATATTTTTACAAAATGAAGCAGATGTGGGTGGTTCGAACTCAGTCAATGGCACTTTCTTTTTAAATTATTATATACCTTTATTTTTTATAATTATTTTTTCATTGAAATAGGTTTGTTCTTGTTACATGTATGTATACACACTGAACAGTACCTTTTTGTATAATAATTTCAAAAGAGAAAAGGTAAAGAAGAAATGCATTATTTTCTGATGTATTTCTCATATATTGTTTTCTTTTTATTGCACGAAATCGCGAATACAAAAGTTATTTCAAATACTATACACATTTCACATTAAAACAGGCTTCTACTTTATATACATTTACTCCACAATTAAAATAATATATAATGCTAATTATTTAAAATGATTTGGGCAATCAATTTACAGTGATTACCTTTACAATGGTATCGTCCAATATTCGACCTTGACTATAAGAAAATTGAACTATATGTATAGGATATCGATCGAGTACGAGGTCTATCTGCGTAGGAAAGACCTGGTCACGGGATTCACGTGAACACCGAGAGCGCAAAGCGCTCGAGGTGTTTCGAGAATCTCGTGATCAGGTCTTTTCTACACAGATAGGCAGATGTACGAGGTTGGTATCTGACTTACACAACGTTCGACAGTTGCGAGATGGCTTTACATTTACCGACATGTCCAATAGCAATACAGACGATATATTTTCTTTGGCTCTGGTCATATGCAGCGACATGGCAACACCCGAAACGATGAACAGGTACTGTGTATATACTATAACGATTTATAAATAATCTGAATTTGACTGTTATATTGTCCTTCTCGTCTTATTTAGAAATGTGGATTTGGCTACCAATTACACCACCCTATGACAATGTCATTGAATGTTAGCTGAGAGCTTGCTTATTTATTCTTGTTGCAACGTTACTGTCGGTTTGAAAGAAAAGGAAAAACAGTTTTCAGACACAAATATGTTTTTACATTATATACGTAAAACGTCGATTTTCTAGTATCTTATTGGCAAAGAATAATATGTTGCCATAAGTTCTTTTCATGCCCCGCCATTCGATACGGCGGTAGGACATAAAGTGACACCCCTGTCCGTCCTTCCGTCCGTTCAAATTTTGATCTCAAGACATAATTCATGGATTTATTTCATATAAGCCCGCCTGGTTATCACAGTGGTTAGAGCGTTGGTCTACTGATCAAGAAGTTGTGAGGTCGAACCCTAAGCGCACTGTCCATGACCAGTTCGGCTTAAGATATTACATCCCATTTTGAATTGTCAACCACCTCTGAATTATGTGGGGTAGCTTTACTAGCTTGGTATTAGCTTACGGATAGAATGGTACCTAGTCTAGATAAATCCAGGGAATTTAGCTGGGTAGGATGACTACCCGCTACGATATAACTGATATTATATTGAAAATGGCGTTAAATCCGATGAGATAACTAAATAAATAAGAATGGTTTCATTTTCTACCTGAAAGTGTGTGATGATAAAATACATGTCAACTTCGATTTCCGTTAAAAACCCAAACATTTCACAGGAATTATAATTTGTATAGTTGAGAACACAATTATTTGGATCATACAAACGAGTTGTATTCTTATGTACAGAACCACGTGGCGACTCCTGCTCTGTCGAATCAAAGTACTAAATTGAATGTACTAAAAGTACTCATGGAAACTGAACTTATATAGACTTGCACTATGCACAACATGAAACGGGAACCAGTTTAAGGATTGCATGGCGGATGTAGATAAACGTAATACTTAGGGCCGCATACAAATTCATGCGCGCTGAGCGAGTGACGGTAAAGGAAAGCTGAGCTATCATTCAGTTTCCAAAAAGTGACCCGAGTCGCGTGACAATCTGTGCTTTGCAACAAACTTAGTACAATAAAAACAAAATATTGGCGTATAATATGTCTTTTACGACACATCTATTACAAGGGATCCTTAAGAACTAAACATTTTGTTAGCACGAAATGCAGCCATTTCATGAATACACGTCTAGACTTGACATGCTTTCTATTGCTGTTAGATTTGAAAATACTGCGTCGAGTTTGTAAGAAACTGAACTCATGCGATATTTTGATAGATAAGTAGGCAGCAGTTAGCCAAATGTCAGGAAGAAACTACTGACCACGAATAAAGGAAATACATTCTGAAACGAACATGGTAGACCTCTAATACAATGAAGTACATACCGATTGTTATTTTTTGACGAGTACTAAATTTAACCTTACATTATTGATGAACAAACTATTGTTACAGTCATGAATAATTCAGATCCCTACATTGAATCTTTTTTTCTAATTAATTAATACGCTAAAAATAATCACGAAGTCTTCTTCGGAAGTTTTTAAATACTTATTTATTGAGCAGCGTAAAATGAAGTCGAATAAGATGACGGTATTTTACATAAAGGGTGGGAACCTTTTTATTTCGTTGTCATGGCAGTTACAAAATAAAACAAAAGTTGAAATTAATTAAGAAAATGAACTAAACATATCTCCGGGAATTGATTATATGAGAAACCTAGTTTAATATCTTCCTTATATCAACTTCATGTATCCATTGTTGGCAAGGATTCGTGAGGATTTCTATCAGAAACTCTGCTAATGACTAATGCAATTTTTATGCGAGCCCATGTCTTGCAATCTTCATTTTAAATGTGATATTCTCTTGCGACAATTTAGAGACAAATTCCATTTGCAAGACTATGAAAAATTCGACCATTTAAACGCAGCACATTACGAAATAATGCTGTATGAAAGAGGTCGTAAAAGGTCACTGTAATGGTGAATCAAACTGGCGGATTCAAGCGTGGGGGCGCATCCAGTGCGCGCCCCAAAAGTCTCCGACCATAGAAAGAAATGATATATCATTCAATGAAATATCATTCAATTATTTTCTAGCGCAACCGAGGTAGAAAATGAACCCAAAACTCATCAGAATGCTCAATTTCACTTCTTAACCCCCACTGCCAACAATCTTAAATAATACGCCCCCCCCCCTGGCCTGAAAATCTTGATCCGCCCCTGAATTAAGTAAAAAGCCACTTGAATATTTTTTAAGTAAGGGACGTAAAATAGTCCGGTATGTCTTGTAATGATGAAGGAGGATGAATGTAATGTTGGTATAGCTGCATGAGCGGAATGACAAGATTTAAAAGCATGTATTTGATGTTTTTTCTCTTTACATGACACAATTACGTTTGGGGACAACTCATTTTGAGCACTATTTAGTTGATTTTAAACGTACATATTTAAAAAAAAACATTAAAAAATCGCCCAGTCACATGTTCTTAATACATTGACTATAATGCAACCTCTGCAAAGCAACACCCTTTGGGAGTAGCAAAATTATGTTGTTGTTGAGAGGTTGTTGTTCAAGAGAGGGCCGCTCTGGGGATGTTGCGCTGTGTTCGTTTAAATTTCTGCAGCAAATTATGCGTTGAGAACAATCTATAGTGACTCAAAGTCTAATGATTGTCATAAATTAACGACCTCTACCATCCCCTGTATCTTTAGGCAATATTTGTATTGCAACAGAAGATCGAAACAATAACTTAATTTTAGAATTATTAAAATGGCTTGTCTCATAGATATTTTGAGTGGGATTTTTCAACTCGGGTTGAATTTAGTTAACTTAGCGTTCATTTTGATGTATGATGCTCATTAAGACGCCTCATTTCTGTACGCTCGGAGAACTATGATACCATATTCTGAAAAGAAGTCTGTAATTTAAGTCATTTAAAACCGAATTTGATAAAGCATGAAGGAAGCTTAAATGAATGGTACTTTGTAGCATGCATGCTGTGCTTTTATCATAAACGGCAATTGCCATTGCGACAATGTCTCCAACGGTTCATATAGAATAGTTGATGATCATCATATTAGACTGAAATGAAGAAACGTCGATGTTCAGAAAAATATTACCGATCAGATATTTGTATAACGTCTGTGACAAGAACAGTCGTTGGCGGCAAATATTTCCAATTTTATTTATCTGGATTTAATATTTTTTCGGTTATATATGGCGGTCGATTCACCTAACAAGTTCTGGTTTGTTTTCAAACCAGGACTAATTTACTCCTTCACAAGGGACCGCAACTTCTCCACATGTGCTGGAAAATCGACAATGTTGTCAAACATTATGGAAGGCTATTACATGCCCCGATCAGAATCGAACCGAACCTCCGCGCTAACAACTGGGCCACAATTTACTAAGCAAGCAGAATATTTGCTAAGAGGTGCAAAGGAATGGTTTATCTTTTTAGCTCACATGTCACAAAGTGACAAAGTGAGCTATTAGGATCACTCTCCGTCCGGCGTCCGGCGTCGTGCGTCGTGCGTTGTGCGTCGTGCGTCGTGCGTCGTGCGTCGTCAAACTTTTTGTTGTGACCACACTAGGGGCCACATTTTTGGCTCAATTTTAGCAAATCTGGGTTAGAACGTTAATATCAACAAAATCTCGGACGAGTTCGACATTGGGCCATTTGGGGTCAAAAACTAGGTCACCAGGGCCAAATAAGGGAAAACCTTGTGAACACTTTAGAAATCACTGTTTTGACTTTATCTTCATGAAACTTTGTCAGAATGTTTATTTTAATAATATGTAGGTCAAGTTTGATAATGGGTCATTTCTGTAGTAAAATTAGGTCACTAGGGCAAATTGCTGGAAAACCTTGTGAACACTCTAGAAGTCACTGTTTTGATTGGATGATCATGAAACCTTGTCAGAATGTTTGTCTTCATAATATCTTGGAAGAGTTCGAACATGGGTCATCTTGGGTCAAAAACTAGGTCGCTAGGTCAAATCTTATGAAAACCATGTTAACACTGTAGATTTCACAGTTATTATTGGATCTTCACCAAACTTGTCAAATCGTTTGTTTTAATGATATAACGGTCAAGTATAAATATGGGTCATCTGGGGTCAATAACTAGGTCACCAGGTCAAATCTTAGGAAAATTTTGTTAACACTGTAGATGTCACAGTTTTAATTGGATCTTCGCCAAACCATGTCAAAATGTTTGCCTCAATGATATGTGGGTCAAGGATGAACATGGGTCAGCCGGGTTCAAAAACTGGGTCACAAGGTCAAATCTTAGGTAAAAATCTTGTAAAAGCTCTAAATGTCATGGTTTTGATTGGATCTTGGCCAAACCTTGTCAGGACAAGTTAAAATATGGGTCACCTAGGGTCAAAAACCAGGTCACAAGGTCAAATCTTAGGAAAACCTTATTAACACTGTAGATGTCAAATTTTGATCGTATCTTCACCAAACCTAGTCAGACTGTTTGTCTTAATGATATGTAAGACAAATTCGAACATAGGTCGTCTGGGGTAAAAAACCAGGTCACCGGTTCAAAACAATGTTTTTAATGAGTGAACAGTGATTGTCATGTGAGCGATATAGGGCCATCTTGGCCCTCTTGTTTAATAAGACAGCTTCCTGATACGTGAAAATTGGTCCTTACTTGGATTCTAGCACACAACGTTGAGGGGCTAATGCTTTCTAGTCAATGACCATAACCGCTCGCCGCGGATGCTTCCTTTTTTGAAAAGGTAGTACATGGTGACTCGCTTGATATAAAATCATTGTTTTGACAGTCATCTAGTTGATTGGATTAAATGTTGTTTGGAACGTCTAAATCACATTTTTATGTAATGAACGTTTTTTAAAAGAAAGAAAGCAAGCAAAGAAGATATACTAGTATTCACCAATTACAAATAACCTATTGATACTTCATTAGTCTAATTATGAGTTGATAATTACCAAAGAAAAATTACGTAGAACTAATTAGGAAAATGTCATGCGTAATAAAATCTGATTTAAGCGTGCATTTATAGCCAATAATGTTTCAATAGAGACAGTTTTAGGAGAGAACGTGATTGGTATAACGTCAGCATGAATATTCTATGAATATTTATTTAGTCTCCGAGAGAACAAAGTAACATTGTTTCTTGTGTTTATGTTTAGAGCCATTCTACAGGTTTCAGAATGTCTAATCCTGGCAGTATAGGAGCATAAGGGACAAGAGGTGTCCAGACGTTGATTTTTTTACATACACAATTGGAAAATGAACAATTAATATTCAAACGCCGAGGGAAGGACATTGGCGAATGTTAGACATTACTTGTTGCGTAATCCAGTACAAGTCGAGTGTCAACTTTGTCTTTGATGGAAGTCGAAAGTTAAGATAGAAATGCACCCATGCAATAACATGTTTATCAAAATGTTAGTCATTTACATGATGTTTAATAGAAATATTTTCCATGACACGCGTGTGCCCACCTGTTGAATATGATAGGACAGTCTGTCAGTGGACAACATTTGGCTTTTATGAAGGCATTTTGTGTATGGAATAGATACAGTGGCTTGCTACTGGCATCAAGAGAAATTGAACTCATCCATTACCTAGACACATTTTAGTTTTCGATGTTGCTCTTAAGAATCTGAGTGACCAAGGCTATATTCAGCTCGTGTTATCTGATTTACAAAATGGAATATATATATAAAGATTCGGTATAATTCAATTTTAGTCTTGGGAGCGATTATGTGAATATATTCTGTCATATGGAAATGACATTTATGTCTAGACGTGCTAGTAAATTGAATAATTTAGCAATTGTCCGAGTCTAGTATCAATTTGTTGGACACACTGGTCTTTTAAAATATTATAGAAACTTCGATACTTGCACTATTTGATTTAGACGTTTTATCAAGTCAACTACTTCATATATCCCTCAGAAACAGTTCCTTATATAAAGACAATATATCGAGGGCTCAGCGCAACACTGTCGTAACTTGTTCTTATTTCCATATGAGTTACGACACTGTTGCGTTGAACCCTCGATATGCAGTTTATTGGAAACTGGACGATAGTTCAGCTTTCCATAGCCGACACTCGCTCAGCGCGCATGAATTTTAATGCGGACCAAAGTACTATGTTTATCCACATCCGCCATGTAACTGTTAAACTAGATCCCGTTTCACGTTGCCATGCATGTTTATGTAAGTTCAGTTCACATGAGTACTTTCAGTACTTTGATTTGTTTGTATTTTTTGTGTATTTAAGAAAGTAAGATCGTGTTTCGAAATTAGAATACAAATGTACTTCCTATCAGGAAAATAAACTATTCGGTCTACACTCTACTATTTCGTTTGATTTATTATCTGTTGATCAGACCAGTTTACATTTCTACAAATCGTGTATTCCAATATTCAAAGGTGATAAAAATTTGCATTTTTTGCACAGAATGATAGACGGTATTATTGTCAGGAGATGCATAACCTAATCTAATTCCGGAAACATAATTCTAAGAATAGGGCCTCTCATTAATTTACTGACAGCAACAATATGTTCCAGCAAATAAACAATAAACACCAGCGCGTGCAAACAATAATTCCTTGAAGTTAGAATAATCAGGATGTGATATCGGAGAGTAGCAAGACCCAAACGCATCGTTCAGTGTTACACAGACGCACGTGGAATTTTTAGCGCGAAGTTTTATTGATAAGAATTTCCTTCTTGTCAGTCTCACTGTCCGATGCGGATTATAATTTAACTTTGTGCATGAATGTAAATGCAATAATCTTCATTATAAAGGAATATAAAATACTGAATCGACTTAACAAATTGTTAAAATTGTGCGTGGATTTAGAAAAAATATCGGTAATTCTTTTCTACCAATTGTGAGTGATTATTTAGATGAATATTCCAAATGTAAAGTGGAGAATTTTTATCGTTAAGTGATTTATGCTTAATTCTTATATGACCCGGAAGGAAATATTGAACAAAAAACAACAACAAAAAAAACGTAAGTTAAACAAAAATTATAAATATAAAAATGTTGAACTTAAATTTGTCTCTCATTTATAAATATTTATTATTATTACATAAAAAATTATATTTACTTTGTAATATCAATATAGTTTGTACGTGTAGTTGGGGGTCTTTTAACTCCATTCTACTCGTACTAGTATATTATTTTCTGGGGTTTAACTTCGCTCCAACATCCAGGGTCACTTTATTGCATCTAATAGAACAACCGGTCTTACGGTAAGCTAGCTGAACAATTTCCTCATATATTAAACTTGGCCCCAATGGGATTCGAACTTACGGCGTTGAGGGGCTAGTGATTATACTAGTAAGAATGAAAGTTATTATAATGATTAATACATATTATAATTAGTAATTAATTATATTAGTACATGTTTATGTATTATATTTGTAAATTAAGAGATACTAAAGTATTTCAATGTATTACAAATACATTGATATTTATCATAAACTAGATTGTCAATCGGTTTTACAGTACAATTTTAAAGATTTTTTGAAGCTCATTTGTGAACGTGCTATTTAAATACGCTTTGAAATCATACAAGAATCACACCATCTGATACAATTCACACAAATCAAGATGATATCAATTTGCTTTCTAAACATAACAATACACATATATCATCCTTGTATCACTTTTTGGTTTTCTCTAAAATCAGGGAAAATGATTGCATTTATGTTTGCATTATGATGGAAATATCAGTATTCAAATTTCAATACCCAAAAGCTTATGTTTTAGGTATTAATATTTCTCCATTTTAGGGAATGCCGAAACAGATAAAAACCAATTCACATTTTATCCAGCGTTATTCGACCTGTTGATAACGGTTGAACTGACATAGATTCGTACTTGCTTTGTTAATTGGACTGGAATGTTCTGTATCAAGAATTAAGAACATACTGTAATCAGATTTCTGGTGAACTTTAGATCCTAATTACACACCTGAGCACTCAGCGGAGCACCAAATGTTTGTCTCGTCTTTAATTCTTCACGTTCAGATTGAAAAAGATCTAATGCTCACCTCAAAATCACTTTTGCCTGAATACTACGAGCATCACAATATTCCGACAATCACAATATTCCGACAATCTCGATCAATATTCCGACATTCTCAATATTCCTAACACATCAATATTCCGACATTCTCAATATTCCGAGTACATCAATATTCCGACATCCTCAATATTCCGACATTCTCAATATTCCTAGCACGTCAATATTCCGACAATCTCAATAATCCGACAATCTCAATATTCCTAGCACGTCAATATTCCGACAATCTCAATATTCTGACATTCTCAATATTCCTAGCACGTCAATATTCCGACATTCTCAATATTCCGAGCAAATCAATATTCCGACATTCTCAATATTCCGACATTCTCAATATTCCTAGCACGTCAATATTCCGACAATCTCAATATTCCGACATTCTCAATATTCCTAGCACGTCAATATTCCGACATTCTCAATATTCCTAGCACGTCAATATTCCGACAATCTCAATATTCCGACATTCTCAATATTCCGACATTCTCAATATTCCGACATTCTCAATATTCCGACATTCTCAATATTCCTAGCACGTCAATATTCCGACAATCTCAATATTCCGACATTCTCAATATTCCGACATTCTCAATATTCCGACATTCTCAATATTCCGAGTACATCGATATTCCGACATTCTCAATATTCCGACATTCTCAATATTCCGACATTCTCAATATTCCGACATTCTCAATATTCCGACATTCTCAATATTCCTAGCACGTCAATATTCCGACAATCTCAATAATCCGACAATCTCAATATTCCGAGTTCATCAATATTCCGACATTCTCAATATCCCGACATTCTCAATATTCCGACATTCTCAATATTCCGACATTCTCAATATTCCGACATTCTCAATATTCCGACATTCTCAATATTCCTAGCACGTCAATATTCCGACATTCTCAATATTCCGACAATCTCAATATTCCGAGTACATCAATATTCCAACAATCTCAATATTATGAGCACCTCGATATTTCGACAATCTTGATATTACGAGCACCTTGATATTACAACCATCTCCATGTTTTACAGCTATATCAATATTATGAGCCCCTCAATATGTCTTCCTTTTTTGGTCCGTGTGAGGTCTAAATGTCTAACTTTTACTGTATGATAGTTTGTTTTAAATATGATACAAGGTACTTCTTAGAGATATCAGTTGTTACCTTAGAAACGAAAACAGAACAACAGCAATATCGTGTTATGTAAGTAGCTGTTTATTCTATCAAATAAACATCATCATTAGCAAAGAACACTGGCACCATAAACGCCATATCTTCTTTGGAATTGCATCGAGATAATCCTGTTATGTGTAGATGCAGATAAATACATTAACAGCAATGAAAATTGTGCAGTATGTATGTTCTGATAAAATAAGTCCATACCTCTGGACAGATGTTTTCATTTGATTAACCTCTTCTTTGAACACAGCAGCACAAGCGTTTTGTATGTTGGAGACACCAGGACCTTCCGCAATAGGTATTGTGACAAAGCATTTCTCAATCTTCAAAAATGGCTTGTACGTCACAAAGTTTGTCTGACCTCTTGTATTTATTGCACTCATCCTAAGACTGGTGAATGCCAAGATTTATTCTAACGACTTGAAAAAAAAGAATTGTTAAGGACTACTTAGCCGAAAAATAAATAGGGGAGTGGTCAAAGGTATAAAACATGATTCTTTCAGTAATATTTGCATTTGGATATTGCTGTTAGTATGTATGGGATCGATGCCATTTGGCTACTTCAAACTGTAAAGCGATAATTTAGGTTATTTAGCTGATACCATTATGAATTGCATCAAAGCATCTAATACTAGTACCATCTCTTGTAATTCCATATAGTTCATTAAGAATTAATTTCCTCCTCCAACCTCGAATGAAACAATAAGAATGACATATAGCGCATTTATCACAATTCTCACAAGTTCCGTGTGGTGTTTAGGGTAAAATATTAAAAAAATCTTTGTTTACCTGCATTCCAACCGTATTAAAGCGTTTTGGTTTTCTTAAATTTATGTTGACAGGATACGATAAATCATGTCCCCACCACGGGAGTTGAATGCATTGACAATTAAGTTCTAAACGAAATTCGATGTTTTCCCAGTTAGTCTGTCCTTTTTTAATTTGAAAAGAAACAGCGAGACCATCGTTGACTCATTGATCCTTGTTACGTATTTATAAATGTGACAGGACTACAAATGAGTAATTTCTCTCAAGTTCTTTAAATGTATTTTAATTGATAGTTATTACAAAAAATGTTACATGGACGAGAGTTCTGTATTTTATTTAAAAAAAACGCTTTAGATGTCCTCAGATGAGGCTCGGTCACAACCCACCGTGCGTGTTTTAGGTCCGTACATTTTTGGGAGGCCACGGTCGCCACGTTTTTCTGACAACGTGAGAAGGAAGTGGCAAGAGCAGGGAGGAAGTACGTGCATGCACGTCACTCGCACGGTTGCGTAAGGTGCCCGCACGCCGCACCTGGTCATAAGCGGTTGCACGCAGACACGCCGTAGCACATTTAGTGCATGAGGAACGTTCGCTGCGTTCGGGCTACGGATTTACCCTAGTACTCGCGTTCATCGTACTTGCACGTGCTTACAACGTAATATCGTCGTGCGATTGCCACGTTATCGTACGAAGGCCGTACTTGCACGTGCTGTTTGCGAAACGTGTCCTTTCTCACTCGTACGTTGTAAGTGCGTGCAAGTATGATGAACGCGAGAACTAGGGTAAATCCGTAGCCCGACCGCAGACTGAATGCAGCGAAAGTTCCTCATGCACTAAAAGTGCTACGACGTGTCTGCGTGCATCCAAATCCGTACGGAGGTGGTACTCATCACGTACGGATCGCCAAGTTTTGTCCACGTTTTTGCACGTAGACAGCACGCAGATACAAGTACGGCGGGTTGGGACCACCGCTTCATGTACTAAAAGTGCTACGGTGTTTTCTGCGTCCTTCCAAATCCGTACGGAGGCGGTACTAACCACGTACGGTTTGCCAAGTTTTTCCCACGTTTTTGCAAGTAGACAACACGCACTTGCAAGTACGGCGGGTTGAGACCCGCGCTGATATTACGCAGGAAAATTGGGACAAAATGTTACGCTTATGCATGTAATCTTAAGAGATCAATAAAAACAGTAGATAGACAAGTTCCAGGAAATGACAAACATATCTCTTTTCATAAGTGTTTATTTCTTTTGACTTTCGGAAGTATTTGATTCTTCCTTCCAAAAATCAAACAAAACACTTAGAAAAAGGCAACTGTTTAGTTAGCGATTGAAAATACGTACGAGACATTTGTCACATACATTTAAATGAGTTTTACTTTTTGCGTAATGCTTAATGCATTTGGTATCAAAATTGTTTGGCACAATAAGAATGAAAATAGCGAATGAATGTTATATGTAATGAATGCTTTTGGAAATGCTTCACTCACAAGACAAGAGAAAATATATCCATTACGCAGTCAGATTGCATTGAGGAAAATATCATACATGGTGTCATATACAGTGAAAGTACATCCTGGCATGAGGTTTCCAAAAAATGTTATGATTTTTTTTTTTTGTATAATACCGTATATGTTAAAAACAGCAATTCTCATTTTTGTATTTTATATACTCATGGACAGAACGCATTTGAAACTCATTATGTTTTTGAATCAAACCTGACATTCCGACTTCAGGCTGTAGAACTGAATGTAAAGATTTAGTCCTACTGTATATTCGAGATTCGAAGTTGTGAAATATCTCAGACAGTGCCTTTGGGATATTCTAATTTAATCTAGGCGACAAATATACAATTTATTAACTATCTATTCGAAGTCTATTGATGTCATATTTTATGTGGAAAGTTGATTCAATTGGGTTGTGCTGTTTAATTGCCGTTACTAGTACAATCAACGCGTCATACACTTATATGTGTTAATTAACTCTTGATTGTAGTGTCCTTTACCTTTCAACATTTTTATCTAACTATATCTATTTTTATATTCTATTTGGCTTTGTTTCGCGGGAGAGGGAGTGAATCTGAGGTTCGGTCCATTGAACAAGTTTTCACCCCATAAAAATTGGCTACAGACCTTTCCGTGGGGTGACTTTGTTTTGTCCTGTATTTTTAATGGTTAGTGTCTAAAATGACTGTTCTGCATGACATTAGAAACGGAACAGTCATTATAGACACTAACCAACTTAGTATTTTCCTATTTGTCCCACCGTACTCTTAATAAAAGTAGGCCAGACTCTATCTGCTTAAGAGCCCAGACAGTCGTCTTCATGAAATTAATCGGTACAAAATTCAAATAATCTCGGCAGCTGATTGGCTAGAAAAATAGGACAGACAGTGTTTAGTTTGTATAAGGTTAATAGCTTTAGGGAAGGCAGGTTCTTTTTACTAATGTTGTTTTCTTGAATTTCTTTTCACGTCTCATATTAAATGACTTTACAACGTCATAAGAATTTCTCAAGACAAACTCGCGCCAAATTTTTCTTCAATAACCCATTTATGTGAGGACATAGAATTTTAGACTATGAATTTTGGCTGGATTTTGTGTATTTTATTGACCGATTTAAGAGATCAGGAAGTCTGCTCTTCCCCTGGTATTGCTGATTACAAATAATTTTCACTGTGTTGTCAGCAGAAACGCTTTGACTTTTGACGCCGTAAAATACGAAATTGTCGGATTTTAAGAGAATGCTTAGAGCGTGCACCCAAGTCTAACTATAAACTAAAACTTTAAACAATTAAAAAGAGTTTAGCCCTTTGTAACATAAACATCGCTTTGGGACTTCACAGCAGTTGAATTTGGAATTAAATATTGAAACAGAGTACGGAATATTCTTGTAACATATTTATCGTGGTTTGTTCGGCTGACTGCTCAAATAAATCAGTTGGCATGGCAAAATGAATAAAATCATAGCATTTTCGGAATTGTGTTTTTGCTCATACATCTGTTCAGATGAACCCAATGTTACAAAATATCAATTTATCTTGTATTCATCTCTTGAATTCCATGTTTACATTTTGCTTGTACCCCATCTCGGCTTTAATTCCACACTGCTTTTATCCAGATTATGTTGTTCAAATCCTTGACACGATGTTGTGAGATTATGCATGATCTCATCCGCGTTTTATTCCATGGTAATTGTTCTCTTGCTTTTGTGTAATGTTTTGTGGTGTCTTAGTTGTGGAAATGAGATTTTCTATTGCCCTAGGTTGATCATACGGTTGATGGTCTGCATGACGTGGAAGCAGTAAGGATGTCGGATTTCATTCCATATGAGTATTAATTCAAATTAGTAAATGAATTAAAAGTATTGTACTTATTCACAGCAATATGAATCACAATATATGGAAATATGAAATACATGTCTTGAAATAAGTAAAATCTTGCTTAGATTCTAGCCAACAGAAATACATTTCTTGAGTAATGACCATTTCTTTGCGTCTTTTTTATACTATCGTTTCATTATCCTCGGTTACAATAAATTGATAGAAGAAAGCTCTTCCATATTTTTATGTCATGTTTCCTATACGTAGATGTCATATATGATTGATGTGGTTTGTACTTAATAATAAGGATTGGGAGATGATACTTCATGAAACACTTGACCTTTGCATCAAAGGCTCGCATTAATATGAAGGGTTTAGCAAGTCAATCAAGGCATTGAATACAGAGTTTATTAGCATTGTTGTCAGCGTGTTTGATATCACGATGTGCATTTTGTATAAGAAGATACAATATTAATGTACAATGTACCATCACTTAATTTATTAATATTCCAGGTCATTTATGTTATAGACAAAGAAAAATCATTATATCAATATATTTGCGTTCCATATCCCATTGATAAATGAATATACATGTATGTATTTCCCAAATGTTGACATTGGAGACCCTCTTTTACATACCAATGCCTCCTAGCAATATGCTCCAATTTCTGTGTGATACATTAAGATTAATGTAGTATTGTATGTTCACATATAGTGTAGAATTCTTCGTTTTTATCTGAAATTTTCGAGTATACAATATGAGGCGGTAGACCATCACAAATGCCAATCATTTCAACAATCACAAGAGGTACAAGAAAATTATCTAAACAAAGCTTATTTTTCTAATAATTCAGTAGTCCTGCTGTACCGTTGATACACTACCGCTATCAAAATCTTCATCCTCAGTATGTCTCTCTTTGATACTTTATCTCGCCAGAACATATTTCTCTGTTTCTCTCTCTGCTAATGGATTTTGAATTTATTGAGTAGAAGGAGACGGGTGCGTTTTGTGTATAATTGCGAAACTGATTAGCGGGCTTCAGCAAAATAATTACCAGATTTTGTTCAACCAACGCATTTTTATCATCAGATTTCGCGATAAAGAGTATGTAGCACTTGCACCAAGCGATATTTTCAAGTGCCTTAATAATGCATTACTTCTGTAAGGAAACTGAGATGCTGTACTTATTTGTGTCTTTGATCTGTTAAGGATTTCATTTCAAACATTTCTGTTGAAATTGTTTACTTTTTGTTCCTTCTAATCATGTCTGTTGCTATTTTGGGTATTTAAGATGCACAAAATTGAAGAAATGCATCTCCGGAGACAATTATGAAGAACATGTTACGTAACGTTTTTGTCAGTCAGTAGTTATTATAAGATGGTAATTGTAGAATTAGAGAAAATGATTTTGGCATTTTCTTTTATCTGCACTCATCTGCAGTGAGACACCGCAAGCAAGTCTTGTTAAGCAATATTACTTATTTGTGGACACCGCGTTTCAGGATGTACAGCGTGTGTGCTTAATTCCGAGCAATCGTAATTTAATACCAATTTTACATGTAGTTAAATCGGTTTATTGCATTGAATGAAATCGAATCCAGCTTTTCTAAACACGCACCAAAGAATCAAAGATGATCTGCGTCAATGTTGAAGCTTTGAATTCTCCTTTTTAAAATTATTTGTAAAACAATATTTGTCATGTTGTAAGTGCATCCATATTTTATTCAGAATCCTTTTCGATCGGCAGTTGTATGAACAATCTGACAATGTATGGAAATTGTTAATTAAAAAGCTTGTAACGATTAGACGGACCCGACAACCAGTTAATTTTCCTGGGTTTTGATAGTTCTTTTAATTATAAATGATTGCACTTCCAGATTATTTTCTCCGAAATAATGAATTTATCGTGCATAATCACTGCATATCATGTGAAGGATGTCATCTTGTGTTTCGATTTTAGACTTTTGATAATCTTTCATTTCTTGTGATTGGTACATTTCATTACTAGTATGTCACGGTCGAGGTGATAATATATTATTTGTGGAAAAAAAAGGATTTAGTTCTTGGTATTGCAGGTATACGATGAAGAATGACGTACATTTCGATTTATTGAACAATTTTAATCAAAGAAATAAAAGAGATCCAATGAGACTAACGTATTTCTTATTAGATTTAAATTAAATTACACCATTTCGCTAACGGTCACGACGGAATTGTATTCACGTAGAAATGGTGTATGAAAACGAATCGGTTTTAAAAGGCTTCCATTTACATATACGTGCATAACAGGTTTTTAAACCTTTCTACTGCAAACAATATATTACCGGGAAAAACATAAATAAAATACCATTGCATTCGACATTCTAAGTCAAATTCAAGATTGTAAGAAGCGAGAAACAACTCGTGGTGATTTGAAGATAGTACTTAGGTGTCTAAGTTACCATACTTTTCCCCTGCCTGCGACCCGATACTTTTTTATTAGACCCGAGGAACGCCTTTTCACACTTACCGAACGCTTTCAAGAGCCAAAACAAAAGCCCCCACCTACCTACTCTATTAATAATGAGCAGGTTACCAGAAACATTTTAGGACTTAATAAACAGTGGTTACCAATCGGCAACACAATACTAGAGTCTTGACTGGACTGGTATAATTTTGCCATTTTTTATGACCGTTTGTCAGTCTGGTATCGTTTGAGTCAGGTTTAGATCAATATAGAACTACATTAATCACGAGACAGACTGTTATTAGAACGAATATTTATACAAAAATTCGTATCTTTTTCTTTGATACTTACGAGCAGATCAATCAAAACAGAAAACGCATACCATGTATATAAGAAAATTTGATTAACTATTAAATCACTATTAAACTCCTTTGGCGAAATGTCATTTGGAATAGTAATATCAGTGTATAAGTATTGGGATAGATTCTCACCAGCCTTAAACGGTTAACACATATACACTGGAATTCACATGAAAAAAATCTACCCAAACACACACAGACAAGGGGGGCATACATATGTGTTAGATCTATATTTCGTTGTTTTTTATGTATTAATTTGAACAGCAATGGTTGATTGAACACATTAAGATTAACAATGAAGTACATGTACATGTAGTTAAATAATTACGATATGGAACACATATGAAATGTAAAGCCGTTTATCACTATATTGAAAATGATGCAAAGTGCGAAACACCTTTGCCTGATAACTATATAAACCAAGTTTCGAGAAGATTTAGAAAAATGAGAAACACAATATTTCCGACGTAATGCCACACGTCACAAAGTAGACATTCCATTCAAACCACTTACCAAAACTCAACCAACTCCATCTCTACTCTTTTGGAGCAGCCTAAAGTTTAAGTAACACATGATCCACACCAGAATAAACAAAAATACATGAACTGGCACGGCTTACGGTATAAGCACAAACAATGCAGACAACGCACAATACACCATAGTCATAGCCTTGCGTTTATGAACAGTATATCGCAGAATTATTGCTCGCAGTTAAAGTTTGTCTGACAGACGACTATAACTTATCTCCCAACAACAGATGCAGTTCGTAATGATAAATCAAGTTCATTGGCATTAACTCTTTTTTTAATTAAGTCAATCTTTTGAATATTTCTCAGGATTAACTTGACGTATACGTTGAGAACTTGTGTTTATTTTCGGCTGATAATGCTCCTGGAGAAATATATTAGCGATTTGTCATTTCGTGTCTTGTGGCGGACACAACACCAGTGCTTAATTATAGGACAGTCATCAACCTGCATAGTTGTTAGACCTATCTTTATTGTCAAAAACATTATAATTCTGGAATAACATTTTATACTTTTGAACAAGTCCTTTTAGGTGGATGAACCATGCGATGAAATAATGGTTCTATTCCGACGAGAAGTGCTTTCCAAACATTACTTAAGATCCCTTTGGGCATTGCAATGACACAAAGAATCAACATGAAATGAGCTACAAAAATGTTTTTTATACTGATTTTTTTCATTGAATTTAGAGCATGCCTAATGACTTGTTTGAAGTTCCAGAATAAAAAAAATATCAAATATTAGTCGCATTTAATATTAGAGAGAAAGATATTCAGAGTCAATTAATTCATACTATGAAAAACATCTAGATACTGTTATGTAGCCAATAGTCGTTGAATTATTCTGATCGTATTCGCATTGAAGATTTCATCCGCCTCTTCCGGTTATCACAGAGGTTAGAGTGTTGGTTTACTGATCAAGATGTGGTGAGTTAGAATCCCAGGCAAGGCTCTCATTGTCCGTGACGAATTTGACTGAATAGATTAAATCCTATGTTAAATTGTCCTCCACCTCTGAATTATGTGGGGTACTTGACAGTAGCTTGTGGTTAGTACTGGTTAAAGACATTGAACAGCTACTATATAAGTGACCCCTCAAAATCCACATGAGGTCTAATCTCTTAATTGTTTTATTACCCCTAATCAGATTAATACTGTCTGTTCACAGACTGTAGACTTGATACCTATTCAAAAAGTAGGGTAATAAATTTTATTGATTTATGGTGATACTAAATTCCTGTTGTTTTTATAAGCATAGAGTGACTGATAATGTAAACAGAAGCTAGTCTATGAATGACCATGTCTGTTTTATTACCCCCTACTGTGGAAACAGGGGGTCTTGCTGATCCGTAAGTCACATGCCCCGCATGTCTTTAAGGCCTAAATGAAATCTATGGAAGCTGGTTAGGATAACTACCTGCCACGATACTGACAACAACAATACAACTAACTGAAACAATGTTGAAAATGGCGTTAAATACGATGAAATAAATAAATGAAGACTTCATCCAGAAGTAGAGAATATATTTTATTAACTAGTTATAAACTTTTCCATATGGCTTTGACAATCAGAGCACGTGAGCAATAATCATGGCAAGGTTCTTGTTAGCAATTATTCAGGTCTTTATTTGACTTATTCATTGCCTTGGAATTATTTCATCGCAGTAATTTGAATTTATATACTCTTGCATGAGCAATTGTAAATTGATTTATTACATTTCCATTGAGAACTAAGTGAAGAATTAAATCGAACATGTGCATAACACTTTATGAGCTCTGACAAACAAGCAGTGAAATGGCAGTTTAACGCTTTTTGTCTAGACCGAGTCACTGAAGTCTTGTAAGGGATTTGAAATTTTAAAATATCAGATTCCATGAACTGCATTTGATAAAACAACAAATATCATACAATATATCAAAGTTAACGACGTACGAGTATTGTAAGACATTTTACATCCTTAAATACCCCACGCACGTATACAGCAACTTTATGCTGGTCATAGATTTAAAATCACTTTATCTCCTCTGTCACATATCATTATGATACATACAACATTTGTGATAGACATGTTCTCTAAAAGGTACAGTTTTATGGAATATAGTTCGGCCTTGAGGAAACTTATACACTTAAGAAATAAGGAGATCTGTTAACAAGAATGTCAGTTTTTTTGGTAATGCCTAAGGGAGGTAATACTGTAAGGAAAGTAATAATGTAAGTGTGGTGCCGAGGAATAAGTATTCCTTTCTAAAGATCAGTCATATTCATAACGATTGTAATAAAGGTGCAAAAATGGTTCTTAAAATAAATAAAAAAACATCAAACAAAACATCGAACCTTCTCCAAAATGTTATTTTCTCCCAAATCCTCCTAACCAAAACCTGTGGAGCACGGGAGAGTAGTGTATTGAAACAGTCCTTAGCAACATGACAATAAGATGTAATTGTTGAGATACGTTTAGAGACAGTTTAAAAGACAAAATATTGTTGTAAACACTATTGGAGTAAAGCTGGCGTTACAGCGTCGAAACCATACTTCTGTGGTTTCAATGTTTTGTATAATCCATGATAAGGAATTAAGGCATCTGTTACTCTGCGATATCTTTCTGAAATGTTTCAGATAATGTGACCTACATTAATGCTGCAAATGTGTTTATAATTTGGATCCTACCGGGCAGTCGTAACATCCCATTGAAATATCGCTCAGACAGATCAATACCAGGTCGATGCTAATTACAGTATTGATTTCAATCTGGATTACCTTTCATCGCCCCTCACTTACGACAAGTGAATGTTGGTCTGGATTTAAATATAGAACCACAAAGCAGTATCCTGCATCGTGAGTGCTAAATATGATACAAAAAATTAAAAAAAACAGTCTGCTATACGCTTACTTGCCCAAATCGCGAAACTTTTTTCTACTCCTTTTATAAACATACCTTAATTCTTTGTACTTTTGCGTTCTTTTGAATTTACTGTAATCAAGTTTAGGGTCGACGCTAAAAATTATGGTTGGTGGGAAAGTCTTAAACAAAGCTTTGTATTGTGGCCTTCTGAGACACGCATTACAAATGCACACAACATACAAAAACACTTTGCTGAACAAATGAACGCCTTTTCCCAAGATATGACGTAGCCGACATCACACAGACAAAGACTGACATTTAAAGAAAATTTCAGAACACCTGGTTCTAGAATTCAGACAAATTGTATTTACATTTGAGAGCCTAATTCTGAATACTAACGAAGTTAAACTCTTACGTCAGCGTCGGATGTTTTTACTGTAGTTTTCTTTCAGACAAAACTGATCAAAAAGTTCAAGTAGTTTGTAAAGAATATATTAACCAAGTATATGTTCGTGTATTTAATTGCATGTTGTCTGGTGATGAATAATCTGCTAGAAATCTTTGCTCTGCCAGTTCAGTTGCCATTACGGCCATTGGCAGATAATTACATGATATACTAGTAAATGATGACAAAACGAACAGAGGGTAACAATACACTTGTCAAATATCTCTTGAAACTAATAGAATGAATCGCGTGTTGGCAAATCACTTTATGCCCGTAAATGACCATATTCCTTGTCCATAATATGACGCATTGATTTTCAGACGATATCCATCCAAACAATGTAATCAGGTATATTTGTGTACAGGGCTTTTTACTAAGAAAGTGACATTGATGATCAGCGTCTTACCATCGGAAAATAATCTATATCCCCCCCCCCAAATATTTTCTCGATTTGCATTTTGTGTATTCTCCATATGTCTCTCTTTCTTGTATTTTCCTCCTTTTACCAACTTCCGGTGTCCTTCCTTAGTGTACCATGCGGGTGGAGTTGGTGGGGGCAAACTTTAAATGGCGGTTTACAATTTCCGGTCTTTCTCAAACAATTTTTAAATGTCATTAGTATTGAATAATAAATTATTAGATTTGGTAAAACGAATTTATTTATTAAGTATGACACATAATAAAAATTATGTAATACTATAGGCGATAGTTAAAACTGAAAATCAATTCTTGCAAGCTGTGTAAATCATGTCATTTCGTTCCCATAGAAACGCCAACACTTAACTGCATCTGCTGTATACATACAAAAAAATCAACAAGAAAAAAAAAATATGACACGTAAATTATAGAGCAATGTACTAGTCAAAATTTTGTAAACAAATCAAGTGCTTATATACTATATAATTCTATTAATCAGCAAAAACGTTTAAAAATTGTGTTCATTTTATCAAGATTTGCTTATCCTCAAATTTATGATTTTTTTAAGAACTATCTAGTGCCTTCGGACTTTTTTTCATTTTTAGTGCATGGCGTCTGTAGTTATCAGATCGAAACTACAGACTATAGTTAAAAATGTTATAAAATAAGATTAAAATTCTGTATGTTTAGAGTACTGTAAACATTTTGGATTTATTGCGCCATGAAAACGATATTTTTTATTTCTGTTATCAGTGTCACGGCGTTTTGTCCAATAAAAAACATTAATGAATTATGCCGTAATCGTATTATCCACGTCTGCAACCGGTATAAAATAGATGTTGTCTTCTGATAACTGTGTCGATTCAATATCACAATATTTATCACAATGGCTGTGTAGAGGAAAAACATCAACTGGCCGATTTAAAGCCTTTTTTATTTGTCTTCGAAATAATTTTGCGTATTCTGAAACTTCTACTATGTTTTTATTACGGAACCTCATGGTGGTGTTTTTTTTTAGAAATTATAATTATATTTGATCTTGGTTTATTAGGATTTAATGTTGCACCGCCAGCCAATGTCATTTAGCGAATTTATCAGTTTTTACGGTATGTGAGTACCCAAGTCGTGCACCTTGATAAAAAAGCCGATCTGGACAGCTTCCACACATGTAAGATTTGTCTACTCCTAGAAGTGACTTGAACTCACAACGGTGAGGACCAATGATTACTAGTATTAGCCAGATACCATAACAACTCGACCTTAAGGTGGTCAATGTTGGAACAGCTGAAAACCATAAATATTGTGGTAACATACCATACGCTGATAAAACACTAGAGCTGAGAGAATTCAAATGGAAATAAATAATCATAGTTACCATATGACAGTAGGATTCAACAGAATGCGTTTTTTCTGTATTGAAATTTATTTGTTGCTGGAGAAACAAACCCTTTGCTGAAATGTCTAAATTTGCAATGTCACGATTCTACTCCCCGCTGCTACAAACAACAGCAAATGACAATGGCTTGTCACGAATGCACAATTGATTGAGTCCTCTCTCTCTTTCTTCAACTTCAGTTAAAATCACCACAAAAAAACATTTATACACGTATTTATCCACCAATTTTGACAACAAATACAGCAACATAAAAAATTAAGATATATTCGCCTCAACACATCTTGGTCAGTAGACCTACGCTCTAACCATTGAGCTTACCGGGCGAGCTTGCTTACTCTCAAGCACCAGGGAGGTAGTCATAGAAAAAAACATGGGCTTGATTTCAATGCTCAAATGCTTACGGAGGATGAGAGTCTAGTGTGTAGTTGGTTCCTCCCAGGAACGATGGTTAGATGAACTGTCCGCCGCATATGACTCTGACTGTTGAAAACGGGCGTAAAACTCAATAAACAAAACAATCAATGCTCATGATCTTTTATTTGTTTAACTTACTTCATTCTTTTGGTTGAGTCATGTAGGAATACAGGCGTTATATTCAAGAATAATCTTTACGATTCTAATTAAATGTCGGATATAAACAGCATGTCTTCTTAGCCAACATAGACTGTAAGATAAAGTTTATCACCTCCTTAACTCTTTGTATAAATATACGTACTTTGATTATTTTCTTTTCTTGGTTTGTCTGATATTGTAAGGAAATGTTTATAACCAGCATAAACAAATTATCTAATTACCGTTCTAAAAATTGTTTTCAGAAAAGGTGAATGAACTATCAATAAATATTGACATTTGTCTGGCTTTGTTTTTAGCTTGCTTTATTTTCTAAGACATCATCGCGTTGCCATGGAAATCAGTATTATATTGTGGATAATTGTTCTTAATTGTGTTTGGTAATTAGGAAAATTTGAGTCAGACAAAAAAGATGGTTTGTAAACGAAAAAAAAAACAGACACTAGTATAAATACGTAATTTCCAAAAATGTAAGTTGCGCAATTAATTCATGTTGCCATACACTGAGTACTTGTGTATCATTTAACGAGTACAGTTGTCTCTAAATATACCAGGGAGGCCTCCATAGTCGTGTAGTTATCTCTGACTTGTAATCACTAGCCCCATCCCCGCTGTGAGATCAAATCCCACCCGTGGAATCAGACACATTTCGTATGTCAAGCTGTTCAGCTAGCTTAGAGAAGGTCTGTGGTTCTACTCGTCTGCTTCCATCGTTATATAAAGCCGGAAAACCTACTATATCACCATACCTAGTGCAGCCAGAAAAAAGAATCGTTGAGAGCGGAATAAACTCAGAAT